>DWHP01005305.1:0-12010 GCA_018247895.1 Parnassius honrathi | reverse complement strand
GTTTGTGTACGATAGCGCAATAAATAAATATTGTATTCTACCACATAAATGATAGTACTTTTATACTGATAAATAAAGCAATTCGTGCAAAATTATTTCCTAACCATTCCGAAATATGAAAAATACACAACGTAAATATTCCAGTTTTCACTTCAGCCAGCACTCCCGGGGTGCAACCCGTCTTTTTTTTTAAATTGTAACCCATCGGATAGTGAGAGCGACTAATCCCCATTTAGACTGGTCACCGCGACTGGAATTCGATCTGAAGGATAATTATTGTTACTTCCATACCGTCACCGTTAACATCTATTCAAGTCCACTGCTGAACGTAGGCCTACCCCACAGGTTGCCCCATAAGGGGAATATTTGCCATAGTTGCCACGCTCGGCAAGAAGGTTGGGAAAACGCTGCTGCCCATCTCCTGATTTGTTTCCCCCTGTCGCCTCTTACGACACCCACGAGATGGTATGAGGTAGTGGATATTATTTAGGGTAGTGGGCTTAAACACCACTCGGCATTTTTTACTTCAAAAAGTACCAAATAATTAGAACTTATTTAAATTGTAATTGTTTACCAAAAAATTCCGCAATATATTGGAGCGATGTTGTTGAGAAATATTGATAATAGCTTAACCCAGCAAACATTGACGCTGGTATTACAATGCGTTAAGATAGATACAATGACTTATTGTTTTCAGCAACACATTTTGCTCATTTAACACTCAAAATTATAACTTTAACGTATTAAAACAAACTTCGAACCATTACGTTCTAACGATAAGACAAGAAGTTGGAGAATTTCCCGCCAAATCCTCATCATGGCTTTTACTAACTTAATTGGCATAAATGCGTTCATATGACATATATCCCATATAATAGATGGCGTATATAATAAAGACGGCTCCATGTAATATATAAATCAATGGCTCCATGGCGCAGTGCCTTAGCAATGAGTTACAGCGCTATGAGCCGCAGGTTCAAATCCCTGTCGGCACAAGTATTTTATGCTCTACAAATAATTGTTCCGGATCAGGATGTTTATTCTTGCGAAATTTGTGTATGTAAACTGCCTCCTTTGGATAGGTTTCGTACTCTGGTTATGTACTCGGATAGCCATCGTAGCCCTACTGTACAAACACTTCAGCACTTCGATGTACGGACAGTCAACCTGGCACCGTTGATGGGACTGTAGCACCGCCCAAATTTCGACGGAATCAAAGGCTTTCTCATGGTCCACATACTCAAGACAAAGTGACAGATTGTACTCTTCGGTCTGATGTACTATTTGCCCGAGGGTAGGTATGTGGTCCACCGTAGTAAAGCTTTTTCGGAAATCAGCTATTTCGGGAGGCTGGAAATCGTCGAGTCTGCGTGCGAGGCGATTCGTAATTACTCTCGAAAACAGAACGTTCACGCGGCTCAGAAGGAAAACTTTCCTTCTCTATAGTTCTTCAACAGAGCGTTTTCGCCTTTCTTAAAGAATAAGACCACCACACTTCTACTTAACGCCCTGTCGTAGTGCCACTATGAAGGACAAAAGCGAGAGAAAAACTTCAAGTACTGGTTTTCAACCCACTCCGCCAACAACAAGCTCCGCCGTAATTCCATCCTCGCCTCGGACCTTGCCGTTTTTAAGGTGCTGGAGAACCATTCTAATCTCGCTCAGTCTGACGTACGAGACATCATCGAAATAGTGTCGGATAAAACCTCCTCTTGGCTCGTTACTCATACTTGCGTGTGGCGTTCACGTCACCATTGGATGACGTGAACAGCTGCCCAAAGAACATCTCAATATCAATCAAAATCTTAGGTGTCCTAAAACCGCATTCGATGTTCAGCTTCAACAATTAGCTCTTTCTGGCAGACAGATCTATGGCAAAGACTTTGAAGTCTTGGTTCTGATCGATTGCTTCTTCAATACGAGCTGTGTTGAAGTTACGTAAGTCACGTCGCATGCATTCGGAAATCTCTCTGTTCAATTGCCTGTGTTCTATCATATCTGATGAAGACTGCAGCTTCAATTTCCGTCTGACAGCCATGAGATTAAGAGTGGAGTGGCAATGGGCCATATAGCTCGTAGAACCGACAACCGATGTGAAGGAAAAGCTCTCGGGTGTACCTTTCGATTTGTACCGGTGGGCGAAGAGTAGGGCGTCCCGCCCATAGATAGAGTGACAACCTGGTATGACATGCAGGAAATAGATAAATGGACACAGGACCGTAGTTTGTGGCATTCCTTGGCACAGGCCTGTATATAGAAGTGATAGTATAAAGATGATGCTGTTATAAACCTCCACAGCTGGATATGTACCCCGCCCAATGTAGGGACGGTTTGCTGTAATCGCCACTGCTGCCCGTCACCGTTCGGTCTATCAGAAGCAGTATAACACCATCTATTAGAATTCTTAAGATTTTTGAAGTATTCCTAAAGTCTTATACGTCGTTTTATACGTGGTAGAGCCGCGCTGCAGCTATAATATAGTTGTGGGATGAATGGGTTGGCACGATCAGGGAAGGACCACGCTCTCACAGTTTACCAGCGTAAAATAGCAGCTTAATGCTGCTGTGTTTCGTGTGGTGAGTGTGGAGAAACGGAGACCCGTTTTACTGGAATCGAGGCATTCCATCTTAGTTCTCAGAGCTGACAACGTACCTCCATTGTGATACTTAATCGAGGATAAATGTGGATGTCTATGAGCCACAGCATCCACTTACCATCAGGTGGACTGTGTGCTCGTTTGTAATCCTTATTCTTTATTTAAAAAAAGTCTTCTTGCATATCTTACCAGGTCTTCACTCTATCTAGTGAAGGGCTGCCCCATACTTTGCTTATTACGAGGTTGTCACTTGAGAACCCTTTAAGCTGCTACTTTAAGTTCAAATGTATCACAAGCTCGGCAGTGAAGGTAGTGACCTCGGTGTTAGTATTTCAGGTAGCAAGAAAAAATATTCTGAACACATGGACTACACGCATTGGAGCAGCGCGTATTTACTTCATAACCTTCCTCGAAAGAAGGAGGGCTAAGCCCAGCAGTGGGACGAATAACGGCTTAACTTTACTTAATTTTACTTTTATTATTTTGTTTTATTTGAATTATCGTTTTATACTAAAATCTAAATTACTTTTTCTAATATTTTAAAACAAAGACATTTTTTCTGAGTCGTTTTGAAGGCGAGAAATTCAAGATAAAATCAATTTAATAAGGTCAAGGGTGAGTTGTTGAGTTCGAGTTTATACTCGAAGCTCCATTCTTAGAATTTGTAGTCTGTATATTTTTCTTCATTTTTATAAAAGCGGTAGGAAATTCCAGACAATAGGAATTGCTCCCGTATTAAAAAGGCCTTATGTGTATAATTCCAGACTGAAAACAGAGGTGATAAAATATAGGTTATTCAGATAATTAAACGTTGTAGAGCTGTGCTGCAGCTATATTATGGTTATAGAATGAATGGGTTGGCTCAAGCGGTGCAGGATCACGCTCTCACAGAATACCACCGTAAAATAGCAGGGTAGTGCTGCTGTGTTTCGTATGGTGGGTGTAGAGACCTATTATATCAAGGATAAATCTTATATGAGGATAATGTGTTATGAGGCACATTTAGGCTATTAAAAAATAGTGGATTCTATTCTAGGATAGCAACAGAGTATGATCCATTATAAAAGGGGAGAGATATCTCATGATAAGGCTGTGTACATAATGAGGTAACAACTTCGGGCGCGTGTATTTTAATTTAGATAATGAGCGCGATGACGTGTCCGAAGCACGCATGTTTAGACAAACATGCGTCAGTTATATATAGCGCTAAGTACATTTTCACTGATAACTAGTTGGACGTTTATTTGAATTTTTACTTCTTCTAATTAACGGCTAATGGTTAATTAGTGATTCGGTACTATGTATTAGTACATTTTAGATACACAGAACTAGGAGTTGTTCGGACTAATTCCAGCCGCACAATTTCACCATCGCATATCGCGAGTTTTGTCGCTATCCATACCACCGGATGACTGGCGGTTCACCATTGTGCGAATTAAAATAAGTTTTCTTCATCCCACGAGTTCCTTGTGGAATAGGCTACGACTATTGATTTTTTCGAACCGATACGACTTAGGGACCTTCAAGAAAAGAGCCTACTCCTTTTTTAAAGGCCGGCAACGCATCTGCAATTCCCCTCATGTTGCAATTATTTCTTGGGCGGCGATTATTACTTGGCAAGTGACCCATCGGATAACCCGCATGCTCGTTTGCCCCGTCTCCTATAAAAAAAAAAAACTAAAAAGGGAATAAGAATATTAGCTTCTCTTATCACATACGTAAGTTATGCATACTTACTTAAGTTATTTTTAGTTGTTTAAGTTTATTAATTAAACTTTTTCTTACTTTTTTATTTTAACAGATAATAGGACACACCTACACTGCTATCGCTTTTATATATTATATATTACGTTAGTAGAATTTTAAGCGAACGTAATAGAAGTTGTATTTGCATAAAGGTCATGTAGACCAAATATTTGTAGCTACAGGCAATAAGAGATTCCATCTTAGTCCAGAGCGATATCAAAGCATCTGTAGCCTCTTTGTCTCATTTATTGGAAGCTTACTGCATGTGTCCATAGACAGTAGGCACTTACCATTGGACTGTGAGTTAGTGTCACTTTTATAAAAGAACGAAATTCGCACGGTCACGTTAGACCCAGTAGGTGACGCTTCTGTCAGAGATCCCTCTGGATCTCGACAAAAGCGCTACCTACCGGGTCTAATTGTGAATCTAAATCATTCAGAGATCCACTAAAACATACACAAAAAAATTCATCAAAGACTACCGGACGGCGACAGATTATTATTTTTTACCGATTTCAACTGTACGTTTTTTTTGTGTGTGTTACCTCAGAACGTTTTTCTGGGTGAACCCATTTTGATCATTCTTTTTATTTGATAGCCGGTGCTTTTCCTCTCGTCTCGTATAAATTTCATCAACATATACCTTCATATAACTACGACTACAATGATGATGTTCTCATTTTATTTATATTAAAGTCGGTTGTAGGAATTTTTTAATTTTACCGCTTGTTTACATTTTTTTATAGAATGCGGTGACGAACGAGTACAAAGTCCACCTGATGATAAGTGTATATGCTGTGGACTGTAATCATCTTCATTTAATCTCGATTAAGCATCCGAACGCAGATGCGTGGTCACCCTTGAGGACTGAGATGGAATGCCTTGATTCCAGTAAAACGGGTCTTCGTTTCTGTACACTCTCTACACTCACCATACGAAACATAGCTGCATAAAGCTGCTATTTTACGCTGGTGTTCTGTGAGAGCGTGGTCCTTCCTCGGTTGATCCGACCCATTCATGCTACAGCTATACTACCGATATAACAGTAGCATGGTTCCACCATGTAAAAAAAATATGCTAGTTATCAACCTATCAAACCTTTATATTTAAATTATAGTCTAAGCTAGCAATTATTATGATTGAAACATTGAAAAAGTACTAACAAAGTCTTATACGTTCGGTGGTATTTTTACTTAATGGATATTTTATTTCAGTTACTGTTTTGCCGCAGACATCTAAATTTACCTTTACTGCATTTTACGACGTTCATGTAAAAATAATGTATGTTCTAAAATTCTTTTGAGTACTTGATTTTATCGTGTCGTAGCGGTGTAAGAAATTCACTATCGTATATCACCTCGTGGGGGTCGTAAGAAGCGCCAGAAAGAAACAAATCAGAAGATGAGCATCAGCGTTTTCTTAACGACCAAAAATAAAAAAAGCTGCGGTTGCCAATCTGCTTGCCAAGCTTGATAACTATGGCAAATGTCGCCCCTTTGAGGCAATATATGGGAGAGGTTCCTACTTATGTTCAGTAGTGAACTTTCATAGATTGTTATTTTAGAAAAATTGTTATCCTATCACAACTTACTTACCACAAAGCTTACCATACGCGGTAGAGCCACGCTACAGATATATTATGGTTGAAGCAGAATGGGTCTGCTAGATCGGGGAAGGACCATGTCCTCACAGAATACCAGCGCAAATTAGCATCTCAATACTATTATTTTTCGTATGGTGATAGTAGAGATCCGGAGACTTTTTTTTACTGGAAACTAGACATTCCATCTTAGTCCTCAGCGGTGATAATGCATTTGCGTTTGGATTCTTAATCAAGGTTAAGTGTAGATGTCTATGGGCCACAGCATTCACTTGCCACCAGGTGCCAGAAGAACCAGAGTAACCAAAATAGCCCAACGGATCAGTAATGTGAATTGGTAATGGGTCTGGTCTGATGGGTATACAGAGCCACTCTATACCCATCAGACCAGTCAGACAGGTCAGGACATAGCAGAGCAGGCACTGCCATTTGGAAGCAAAAACAGATAAGAAGATAGGTAACCCAGCGACTGCTATCAGATTTCCCATTTATATAATACCTTTTATAGAATAAGGGTGATAAATGAGTACACAGTCCACATGATGGTAAGTGGATGCTATTGTCCATAAACATCTACATTTAACACCGATTAAAAATCAGAATGCATATGCATTGTCGTTCCTGTAGAGTGTGGACTAAGTGGACTAAGATAGAATGCCTCGTTTTCAGTAAAAAGGTTCTCACTCTACATACGAATCACAACAGCATTAAGCTATTATATCGACCACAGTCGCGCAACGACATACAACATACAACCATGATACGGATGCAGTGTTACCACATAAAAGAACTTAGGAGTAAGATCCCATTTTTGTGGGAAGTTGTATGTTCTAAGTGATAACTCGCGTGTACGTTCGTTTGGCTTTATTAAGTAATAAAAAAGCATTAAATAAAGATTCTTTGCGAGAGATTATAGTATTAATAGCATCAAAACGTCATCGAAACTATGACTAATAATTCTTACTTTGCATAACAATTCAAGCAATTTCTCGATGAATAAAACAACACGCGGAACGGAAACAATATGGCGTCAGAGTACGAAACTTTGCAACGCTAAAACGTGCTAGAATTCAAGACCTAGAACCCACAATTAGCTTCAATTGTTTCTCCGAGAAAGATATTGGTATAGTGAACGTAATTGTTGACGTTTTACGTGGCTATATATTTGTAATTTTAGAGAATGCTTGGATAGGGGATGTTAAGTTAATGTGATTGCTTTGAAGTAATTCGTAGATATTATATATGTTTGACTCTCTTATTTTGACGAGAAGTGATAAATAAGTCCAAGATATTTGACTTTAGGAGGGTGTATTGTGTCTTCTAAAGACGAATGTCTTGTTGAGGCAGTTAGAAGTTCTGTTAAAGAAGGGATCACAACATCTCTTCCCAAAGTTTTATAGAATACGGGTGACCAACGAGTACACAGTCCACCTGATCGAAGTGAATACTGTGGGCCGTAGGTATAGTCTACATCTATTCTCAATTCCGATCAAAATTCTTACTGCTGTGTTTCGTATAAATATACAAAATTTGTCATACACAAAGTTCAAAAATTTTATTAAACTAAGTTTGTATAAAAAGGGTTATTATAATATTAAGGATTTTATGGATGATAATAACCCCTGGGAAGGGTGATCGCTACCAAGCTATTTCTAATTTGTCTTACGTTGTTAATTGTATACATGATTGTAAGCTATTATTGGAAAAACAAATAGTCCCGCTCCGCTGGGTTTCTTGCTGGTTCTTCCCAAGACAGAGTTTTTTTTTTTTGCGAACCAGTGGTAAATGAAAAAAGTGCCTTTCATTAAGTATTGTTATAATCTACATTGAATAAAAAAATTTCTGTTGTTGAACGATACTTTTTTGGACAGTTTTGTTCAATTTTTGTGTTAATTTTTAACACTATGGTGTTAGCAACGGTTCTCGACATCATATAAATTTGGAAACAGCAGCTAGAACAGCTTGCTCTGCCTCAAGAGGGAAATTTTCAGAGATCTGTAGCAATACGTCTCAGTGTATCGCGAAGAGCTATCCGAAACGTGTGGGAGCGCTACCAGGAAACCGGGAGTGTGGCTAGGCCTGGAACAAGAGCTAGAGCTACAACTGCGCACGAAGATCGCTTTATCAAGTTAACTGCACTTCGAGAGCGTACCGTAACCGCTCGGGCTTTACAAACCCGTCTGCGGCAATCTACTGGTACACATGACAGTTAAACCATTCGTAATCACAAAGATGGTCAACTCGAAATCACAAAGAGTCAAAGTTCCAGAGTACGTGCTGTTCGACTAAAACTGACAAGGGTTCATCAGGTAGCTTGTTTAAGGTATGCTCGCAAACATTTAGATTGGACCATGGATAACTGGAGGACGGTACTCTTCACAGATGAAGTGTAAGGTCAAGTTTTACAGTGATTACAAACAAATAAGCGTGTGGAGAAAACAAGGCGAACGATTTCATAAGCCAGCATCAATGGAACAGACCGTTTCGGGGGTCGAAGTATCATGGTGTGGGGTCGAATAGGCTTAGTAGGCTAAACAGAGCTGGTAATGTACTGGAAGGGGTTCTGTAACAGCTACCTGTGACGTCGAGCGAGTAATACGACTTCTTGTCATTTCATTTTCACAAAGAGTAGGTGCTGGTTTTGTATTAATGCAAGATAATGCTCGTCCACATACAGTCCGTATCTCACAAAGAGCTCTTTCCGGTACCAGTATCACAGTTTTGCCATGGCCTGCCACGAGTCCCGACCTCAATCCCTCTGAACATTTATGAGACCAACTGAAAGTAGCCTAAAAAAGAACTACAGTAAGTACAAACTCATAAAACGAGCTAAAAGTCAGTTGGGAACGATTACTGGAAGAAAATGTTACCCATCTCATCGAAAGGGTACATACAGATAGGCTCAGAGAGTGCATACGGAGTAGAGGTGGCCTCACTCGCTACTAAGCATAACATTGCTCAAACAAATAGTTATAGGTGTGTACAAAAATAGTGATGGGTTAGGTTTTGCTTTTCGTTGTTTTGTTGCAACTTCCCTAAAAAGTGTGTTTTGTGTGAGTTTTTCAACAAACAAATAGCTTTTAATATTGATTATGTTAAAACAATTTCTTAATCCCTAATCTCAACACATCTGACCATAAAAACAGATAAACATAAAAACATTTTGATGACAGCCTAAAAACGTGGTGACCCTATATTGTTTTGAGTATTTAATACAACACACTAGGGTCATCTTTTTACAATTTGATTTGGTAAAGTTCTTTAATTTATTTCTTTTGCTTGCAGCAATGGTTAGATCTTAATCTAAAAGGAACGTTTTTTCGTAAAAGTATGAAGAAAAAGATCTAGAGAGCGCAATGCCAATAAACTTTGAACAAAAAATTTATTGTTCATTTGTTCAAACTGAACGGCAAAAATGAGCCGTGTACTACTACACGGTTTATTTTTTAACATAAGTTAACCTTTACCATATAGAGAACTACGATCTAGTTTTTCATTTAGTGAAAAATAATAGCCTGACCGTTTATGCAATGTGTTTCAATTATCCTACAGGACGCGGTGAAGAGCTATCAATGCTAAATACGCAAGTGAGCGCATTAGAAGCAGAGGAAACCGATACAACTTTTAAAGAGGATGTCCAAAGTGCTAAATCGTTAGTATGCAAGATGTCAGTTGATTAAACAACAATGAGAGGTCGGGTGGTATGACTGCGGTATTAATAGAAGCATTCGACGCAGTACCAACTAGTGGAGTGCGGATCCGTTCAATGTGTCGATCGACGTCACATGTTTCGACGAATCGTACATGTACATGCCCTATGTTTTGTAATAACAATGTACGTGTCGTGCTGAATTGCAACAGAAATTTCGAGAATTCAACAGAAAATTCGAAGTACAATCAAAAAGGTCTCAACACTCGCAATATCTCAATCGAGTAAATATGTGCTGTGTAGTGGCTGAGTAAGATTATCCACTACCCCATATGAACCATATGAACTGTGGGTGTGTAACTGAAAATTATAAAAAAAACTGTGGTTGCCGAACCGCTCGCAACTGTGGCAAATTTCGAATCTCCCTTATGAGGCAACCCATGAAGGAGGCCTATTTTCAGCAATGGACTTAATGAATAGAACAGTTTATATTCCGTCGCATATTGCATGATACGAATAATGGTGACGCAAACTTATAATTGATGTAACGTAGTTTCGACAACTAAGTTTAAATGAATAAAGTGTTGGACACGGTGGGTAAGTTAACATCGAAACAGACGTTCAAATAAAAAGTAAATGTTTTCTCTTAATCGTGCAATATAATAAATATTTTTACTTTTGTTAAATAACATTTTTGTTAAATAACAATTATTTTTAAACGTGGTAAAGCCACGCTGGAGCTATACTATAGTTGCAACACAAGTGGGTTGGGTGGAACTGAGTATGATCACGATCTCACAAAATGCCAGCGTAAAATAACAGCTTAATGCTGCTGGTTCGTATGGTGAGTGTAGACAGCCGAAGACCCTTGTACTGGAAAACAGGCCTTCCATCTTAGTCCTCAGGCGCGCCAACGCATCTACACCTAAAACCTAAGTTGTTTGAAGTTCTTTGCGCGTGCCTATGGACTCGTAGCCACTTAACAAAAGGATAAAAGTTCGTTTGTCGCTAGAATTAAAAAAAAGATGTCTTCTACTTTATTATCACAGTTTTTAGGTTCAGATAAAAATAATCAGAACAAGCGTGTCATAATCTGTGTAATTCGTTTCGTATTTTAGTATCATTATTGATTATATACGTAAATTTGACAGTTGTGTATCGCAAGCAATGCAAAGTCAGAAATTTGCATTTAGAAAAGCCATAATTAGGGGCTTTTGAGCCATAGAGGTTGAAGCTGGTCCCAATAAGCCAAAGCTACGCCTGTGATTTGATACGCACGGGCGCGAAGGAGCTGCACTTCCTGCTCGCCGCATGTTGCAGTCAATCGTTTTTGTGTAAAAAAGTGAGTTGCGATTTGAAAGCACTTAATTATCAAACTAATTCTATACTTGATTTTGATCCTATTCTGATTTTCAGAGGACCTGATTTTTGCATTTGCTTTGTTAAGAATAACGACTTTATTTTTATTAGGGGCGCTCTGTCAATGGCTATACTTGCAGCACCAAATTAGCACTTAATTCCTTGTTATTAATATCTGTCGTATATGTATTATTGTCACTGCGTTGCTAGCGATACGTTCTGCTAGCAACACAAATTACAACAGTTCGTTGCGGTAAAAATTTTAGAGCACGTAATTTTTAAACTTTCCACCTAGCCAGCCTCCAATTTTGGTGTTTTCTGAATGAAAATTCCTGACTTCGCGTTGCTGGCGAAACGCAAATAAATTTGACAACATTTTTGCAGAAAACATTACAGTTACATTAGTTTGGCTTCGAGAAATCTGCAAGGTTAGAGTGAATAGGCTTTTTTATGATTAACCATCTAGGGCTTTGTGACTACTTACCACCTGATAGGATTGTAGTCTAGTACTGGCTGATGAGAAGTAAAAAAAAAAAAAAGAAATAGAATTTACGACAAAAATAAAACATTATTTTTTTAAATACTATAAAGACAAACGAGCACACAGTCCTCCTGATGGTAAGTGGATGCTGTGGCCCATAGACATATCTTCGATTAATAATCAAAATCCATAATGGTGCGTTGTCAGTTGTCACCTCTGAGGATTAAGATGGAATGCCTCGTTTCCAGCAAAAAGGGTCTCCGGCTCTCTACACTCAGCATACGAAACACAGCAGCATTAAACTGTTATTTTAAGCTGGTATTCTGTGAAAGCGTGGTCCTTTCCAGGTTGAGCCAACACCTACATGCTACAGTCATGACATAACTGCAACGTGGCTCTACCACGTACGCGTTTTAACGTATAAAAACGACTTAGTGAAAAGGATGTTCTTGTGGTCTCTGATAGATGCCGTTATTACCATCTTGTACTTTATAAATATAATATAATATAAGAGCCGTGGTAGCTCAGATGGTTATACGCTCGCGGTAAATTTCACAGTACGCGAGGAAACCGGGTTCG
>DWHP01005304.1:0-12011 GCA_018247895.1 Parnassius honrathi | reverse complement strand
CTCCGGTTCTCTACACTCACCATACGAAATACAGTAGCATTAAGCTATTATTTCACGCTGGTATTCTGTGAGAGCGTGGTCTCTCCCCGGTCGAGCCGACCTATTCGTGCTACAACTATACTTCTAATATAACTGCAGCATGGCTCTACCACGTACAAAATATCAGGTACAGGTTATTTACTAGAAGTTAGATTGATATTAGGTCTGTTAGGGTCGTTGGTTAAAATAACGTGAATGATAGTTTTATTATTCTTATACTTAGGTAGGTAAGCTACTACCTATATATTTATGTACAACATGTGGCGATTGTGCATATATACCTGTATGTAATACACATGTGACTATATAAATATTAAATTTTTAACTTAAGATGCGAGTTTGTCGAGTCATTTGTTTATCTTAAGTCAAAATAATTTTCTATGGGTTATTTTCAGGCCTCTATAAACTGTAAATTTTACTGCCGCTTCAATTAGAACCACTGCAATACGAATTACCATTATATTCTACAAGTCTCTCACCTAAACCTTGTTGTTGCTGCGTAGGTGGACTGTGATATTATGAACGATTTCCTTCTTTGCCTCGAGACCATCACTTTCACCGTGTGATACAATGAATGTAATAATTTAATTTACAAACATTATTTCTCACTCCCCGTTAGAAGCTTTAGGGTTGCCTGTCTACGTCTCTTGTGTTTGGTACTCAGTACACATTATTCAAATGATGATGCAACTAATAGATGCAATATGTAGGTCTAGAATTATCATCTTATCCTACTTTCCGGAATAAACGGTTAAATTTTATGGTACATTTGTTATTGTAATTTAATTCAAATTTTGCTGCTATGAAAGTTAGTTAAACTGATTATAAATATACAAATCTGTTCTAAATCGCACGTAGGACTCGTAATAAATTAGTACCCCAGTAATGCTCGTTATAGAACTCTATCTACACAATTTACAGTGGCAGTCGTTGAGCTAACTATGTTTTTTATCGATTTAGAAGCCGTAGTGAATCTCTACGTCTGTAGGTACGTCTAGTATACAACATGAAGCAGCGCGCCGGCTGGCGGCGGGGGTGGTAATATCAAAGAAAGGGGTGGGGTGTGCAGGGATTGAAAGTAGCACGGGCGCATGTCATTGGTTAATTGTTTCAAATACCTACGCCAGCTTTCATTTGACACAGACGTCGATATTCTCGGAAATTATGCGCGTCAGTAGGTACAATTGTTTACTCTTTTGTAACTTCCCTTGCAGCTAAGGTTTTTTAATATTGGGTATGTTATTTTTTATTAAAAATCTTGTTGTTTTTTTATAGAATAAGGCTGACAAACGATCATACAGTTCACTTGACTGTAATTAGACGATGTGGCCCATAGACATCCACATCGACCTTTAGTCTGCCCCGGTAGAGCGACCCCGATCCATTCGTGCTGCAGCCGTAATATGGCTGCAGCGTGACTCCACCGCGCAAGTTAAACTAAAGACACGTGTGTATTGCTTTTATTATAACCATGTGCGGTACTAAAGTACAATTACAGCTGATGTGCGTACAACAGCTGGGCACAGGTCTCCTCTCGTTTCTGAGAGGTTTCAGGTCAGGACAAGGAATATATTACCTATATTATGGTACGCAGGTAGTGTCCGCCACGTGGTGCCAATGCGTGTTGGCGGACTTCACATGTGAATTCATATGATGTATAAACAAATATCATACACAATAATACAACATAGGAATACATTAAATGAAACAAATTTTACTAATAGTATCGCTTTTTAATTTTTTAATTCACGATCTTTTGGGTGATTTACAACACCGGTGGTCACGGGGATCTCTAATATAATAGATCATTATACGTAAGAATACGTTTGTTTATATTTAGGTTATAGCTTTTTTATTAATTTTTCTGTGAAATGTTCTCACTAACAAAACTAGATTTAAATTTCAATGTTAAGTGATGGCCTAACCTAGTTGTTAATATGCTGCATATTCTGCTATTAATAAGGGTGTAGAGTGACGAAGTGTTTATGTAGGGTAAATGATTAGGTACCTTTTGGCCGACGGAAAAATAATAATATACAAAAAATTTCATTAAAATCGACCAAATTAGTTCATACATCATTGAAGTCAATAACACCTATATCAATAATATTGATGGCTGGGGTTTTAGGCTAATAGGTGTCCGTCGAAGTTCTTGCTTAAGAGATCTCACTTGAGTAATTCTTGCGTTGTTGATGTTATGTTAGTGGACATCAGATCGACTCGCTATCTCGTGGGTTATTTATCGTGTTCAAACTTAATTCAATTACGTAAGGTTTTTTATAGTGTTAGGGTTATAAATGTCCGTAATTTACACAGGTAGGTATATCGAGCGAGACACTTAGTGATGTTTGTCGAAATTTAAAAAAAAAACTTATTTTTATTTTACTTTAAATAAAGGACAAAAAATTGTGTTTCAATTTCAAAAATGATGGTTTAATTTTAGAACGAGCTTGATCTTCAACAAAATTATTACAGCACCAAGTTGCGAAATTAAAAAATTTGTGCAACCGACTTCAATATAAATAAAATGCGAACATCATCAATATAGTCGATTTCAATTAAATACTTCGACTATATTGATGATGGTCAGATCTTGATCGAATTTTCTTCTTTGGTTTCAAATAAAAAAAATCATCAAAATTGGTTCACTTAGAAAAAGAGTATTGAGGTAGCACTAGTCATTAAAAACTACTGTCGAATTGAATACCTCCTCCTTTCGTTTGAAGTGTGTTAAAAAGTATTTAGTTTCAAACGAAAACAATTTAATTTAAAAAAATCTAATTAATAAATATTGTAAATATTTTTATTCACAACAGTGTTGGTAAGTTATCGAATACTAAACACATTTAAAATTACAATGTGTTTATTGTATTTTAAATATTAGGTACGGACATTTTTATTTTATTATGTTTTTAATAACTCGTTTTCGTACGCGACTGTTCGTGTTGGATTTAATAATTGATTTTAAACTAATTTTGCGATGAGATGTAGACTTGTAATGTCAAACATGGCTCAGCGGTGGATGACAATGTAACAATATGAAAAGCAACGTAGTAGGTGTGTTAAAAACGTTTGATCCATATTGTTTTTAAATTTCATTTGTTATACAAGTACCTTGGTGACCAACGAGCACAGTCCATCTCATTTTAACAGGACGCTGCCGTCCACAGAACCTTACGTTTATCGCTAATTTAGGCTGGCGGGTTGGTGAGCACGGAGTCGATGCACTTGCAACGGTGATAATGCTCTTCATCATAGGGGTGTAAAAGTTAGAAAAGAGATAAATTAAAAAAAATAGTTACACAAAAAATAACCCATAAAAATAGTAATTTTTACTATCAGATAGTGTAAATGTAAGTTCTTCTAATTTTTAAAAAGGTGCAGGAAATATTATAAATTGACTTCTAAAACTCACTTATAATATTTTCATTCACGTTTATAGTTCCTTTTTGATATTTTTCGTTACATCCCTTCATCATTCGTTAGCGTCCGCTGCAGAACACATGCCTCCCATAAGGGGTTTGCCACAGTTACCACGCTTGGCAGGTGGGCTGCCAACCGCAGTTTTCTAGTTGTGGTTAGGAGGACGCTGCTGCCCGTCGCTTGGCTGGTGCCACCTGCCGCCTCCCACGGCACCCACGGGACGACATGGGCAGTGGGTGTTCTTAAATCATCACTACACGGTAACCGCCTTGTCATGCACGGTAATTCTAAAACTGTAATTTAGTTAATGTTGGAAGTACTGGCGGGGATCGAATTCGAGTTGCTCGAGTAGATACTCGTAGCCAAGCGCCCAACCGTAGAACCATGGCATCCAGGTTATTTTTTAAGCATATTAAACAGTGAACTGTAGAAAATTGTAATATTAAAACAGTAGTGTTAACTTTACAAGCGTGTATTTTTCACTCTTTGGACTTAAAATCGTATTGTTTTCAAATAGTTAGTCGTAATTTATCTATTTCATTCATTTTCTCCTTTAATTAGTACTCTCTTATATTACTTACTTAGGTTAATACAAATTAGACAATTAGGTAGTACCTTCGTTAACAAATTACTTACCAACATAATATAATTTGAATAATATGTTATCTTAACTTTTTTAGCTTATCGAGTGAATTTAAATTTATTCCTGTCTTTTATTATCAATATAAAGAGACAAAATTTACAAAAGAAACTTAACTAATACTTTCGCCGTGGAAGAGAAAGGGGAGAACTCCCGTCCGGCGAGGTGGTCTGCCGGAGGAGAGACCGACGCTTCCTTGGTAATTCGGAGATTACGTTATATAATACTAATGTGATAAAGTGCGAATATCGTGAGTTTGTTTACAACTATGTGAAGGGTTAACAGAACCGTTGAACGATGTACATAGGCTATATATTAAGTGTATACTGGATGATTTTTTTGCCCTCTGGAAAAATAGAGTGTAACGGGTGAACGGAATAGAAGCCTATGGCACTGATATTTTCCAATTTGTATGTTATTTTATATTGACATTTATTATGAAATGGACCTATTAATAAATACTACTCCAGTATGTAATTTATGTATCCAATACATTAATTACGGCCAAAATTTATAATGGCATTCGTTAACTAAGTCGGAAAAATGTCGTCTCTTGACAGCTTTCACGGCGTGCGCTGCATCAATAGTTAAAGTAAAAATAAATCAATATTAAAAATAAAAAATAATGTATCGCTGAATTGTTTCACTTGAAAAGTTCTAACTAAAAGTTCACAACAACATATGTCTTCTGATGTCTAAGATGAAATGCTTTGTTTCCAGTAAAAAGGTCTCAGGTTCTCTAAACTAACCGTACGAAACACAGTAGTATTAAGCTGCAATTTTACGCTGGTATTCTGTGAAAGCGTGGTCCTAACCCAGTAGAGCCGACGGTAACGGTCGGCGTGGCGGTGGCGGGGATATCAATGAACAAATATTAGAATAATAATAATAATAAATAATAGCCTTTTATATATTTATTCACCTCAACTAGATGAGAGTACTTTATGTACAACTATACCCTGGGTAGTAATATTCATTTATATAACTCTCAATTTTACAGATTCCACTTACGTAATATATCTATTTTAAATTACAAAATCACATTGCAAAGTGCATAAAGTGAAGCGTTAACGGGCATACTAGTACCTATAGACTGTGATACAACTGTTAAAAAGGATTAACAGGTGATCTAAATCATACAAACGTATATAAGATTTAATGTAAATGATTGTTCAAACATGGAAAAGCCAGGACGGACTTCTGCTATACTATATAGAGTTATTTGAAAACTTCTGTAGCATGATTTAAGCTTTGTTTCGCTTACGTTGCTAGCGCGACGGGAGTGCCGGCACTTCAATGATCAGACAGTCGATGGTGCAATCATATTACACGTGGTAGACCCACGCTGTAGCCATATTACGTTTGTAGCAGGATTGTATGAACTTGACAGAGAAGCAACCGCACTCTTACATAACGCATTTGCGTGTAAAATATTTGTTTAATACTTCTGTGTTGTATGGTGAGTGCAGATAATCGGAGCCCCTTTTTACTGGAAACGAAGCATTCCATCTAAGTCGTCAGAGCTGACAACAAATTTACATTTTGATATTTAATCGAGGATAGATTCAGTTGTTCATGTGCCACAGCAATTACTTAGACATCATTAGGGGAACAGTACGCTCGTTGGTCACCAGTACTTTTATAAAAAATACAGATCGTCTAAAATAAAATCAACAAATATAAATACGTTTCAAGCATATATTTGGATAAATAAATGTAACAGGAGAATGAGTTAAAGCATGGCGATCAGTGTCGTTTCCTTTTTTTAATTAGGAACTTACAAGTGCTTTTGGTTACGTGCGATAAGGAACTGACGCAAGTAGCTGCCTAACGGATCGTTCAGTGTCGGGGTGCTGAGTTTTAACGTGGCTTACTAAACGTTATAAGAGAGATAACCGAGATAACACTGATCGTAAGTAGCTACTGTACCATTAAAACCAGCTTTAAATAAAGAAGGCTACAGATCCGTTGTGACCTCTGCGGTCTAAAGTGGAACGTCTCACAGCCTGCAGTTCTAGCTGCCTACTCTATGTACGCTTCGGACCGGCACAGAGCAGAGCACGCAGCAGTGACGCTAGAAATAAGACACTTTTTCTGTCCAGGTGTAGACCACACCTGGACAGAAAAAGTGTCTTATTATCTGGTGCCCGTAAAATCGCGAAAATAACAAAAAAAGTTTTATTTTTAAGAAAAAGGGTTGAATCCTGAGCAGTGTTAATAAGATAAATAACAAGATTAGGTTCATGAAACATGCTCTTAGTCCTGAGGGGCGATTACTTCATTCGAAATGGTGTCTCTGGGCTGGAGTAACCAGCAACCATCAGGTGGAGTGTCAGTGGACATAATATATGTTAGGTTGTAGTTAAGACACTTAGTTATGAATATTACTTGGCCAAAAATTTTATACTGTGTTGATGTTGTAGGAAGAAAATGTACCTAAAGATAATATACCTATAGGAAATTAATTATTCAATAAGTTACGAGCTTTAATTTCGTCACCTTCAATAGATAGAATTTTAACATTTAAGTCGTACTCACGCACACACCTAACTACTCTAGAGAGCTGAGCTAGCTCAGACGGTGAGCGCTTGCTGTAACTTTCACAGTACGCGAGCGACCCGGGTTCGATCCCCGCCGGCACCAATCAAATTGTTAATTGCAATTTAAGTGCTGATTTACCACGTGCCCGACGGTGAAGGAAAACATCGTAAGGAAACGTGCATGTCTGAGAAATAAGAAAAAAAAATATTTCAAGGACATGTGAAGTTCGCCAACACGCATTGGGCTAGCGCGGCTGTCACTTCCTTGGCCTAAAATCCTCTCATAAATGAGGGGATGCTAGTGCCCAGCAGTGGGACGTATATAGGCTGTAACTTTACTTTTTTACACATAAATGGGTACATAATAATAAAATTTATTACCAAAGAATATGTGACTAAATAAAAATAACAATTTGATCATTTATTACATATCAAAGTATATTCGCAATTTGCATTTAAAATACATGAACCTCATTCAGCTTGCGCTGTTGGAAACACCACAGCAACGCCTAAATAGCCTATGTATGTAGAGCTAGGTTTTGCAAAAGCCTCGCTAGATGTCGCTACGAGGCGCGCGAGAAAGTCCGGCCCAGCGGCCTCCACCCCCACCGGGGGACGCAGTTAGGTATCTCGTGGAACGTGCGACGTCTGCAACATAGGTATGTGTATTTTGTGTGCAGTATAGCTTGTAAAGGCAACAGGATCTACTTAATAAATAGCTATATAACTTACTATATGGTGTCTTCCATTTTATTTTTCCTCCGTTTTATCATTTTTCCATTTTATTATCTGTCTAATTAAATGAAAAAAAAAACATTTTATTTTTTTACAGACAAATACATTTATTGAATGAAAGGTGTATGTTAATAATATATAATAATATATGTTAATAATGTCAAATTATAAACGAAAACTAGTTTCCAGATTATTTAGATTCTTAAAAAAACAAAAACAAGAAGAAATAACTACATAAAATACGATCTCAACACTAAATAATGAAATTCACGCATACCTACTTAATTGTACTAAAATAGATTCTGTTTACATCGCTCCATACTGACGATATTACGATGGTGCGTTTGTTTTGTTTTTATGAGAACTCCAACTATTTCTGATTCGAAACTATTTTTTAAAGTGTAATTTTTCTCCACACTTAAATCTTTCAATGTGATGAATAAATGGCATGGCGAGAAATTTTGACAGACCCGCTATCAGCTGAGGAGTACGATATAATGCCACGTTTCCAGTGAAAAGGAGCTTCTTCTCTCTATATTCATCATAGGAAACATAGCAGCATTAATCTGCTACGCTGGTATTCCGCGTGAACATTGTCTTACACCGGTCGGGCCGATTCTTTCGAGTTGCAATACATAGTTGCATAATATAGCTGCAGCGTGGTTCTATCACGTGAAATTGTATGGGAATTTTAATTCATCCTTTTAACCATCCATCACCACAGCCTATACAGGTCCACTGCTGAATACAGGCCTCCCCCATAGAACACCTCATGGCGGGGATTTAGTCGTAGTGGACACGCTCGGCGAGCGGGTCGTCAACCGCAGTTCTTAATTACATTGAGTTGTGATCAGGAATACGCTGCTGCCCATCCCCTGCTTCGACTTCCCGCTGCCACGCCTCACGGCACCCACGGGACCATGTGCGCTAGTGGATCTCACACCGCCACTACACGGCGTAGGGGAATCTTATTTCTATATTATTTTTAAATAATAACTAACAAAAACTAACCAGCACTTACATACATAACTAAACATAGTAAATTTTAATTTTATGATGTAATAATTTATGAAAGATGGTGTTAACCACCCTTTTAATGATAAAGCTATAAAAATGTGTAACTTAAGTAATTACATTGCATATGCTTGGATAACAACAAAACAATGAAGGCCTGATAAAGATGAAAATGAGTAAACCTAAATCGTACACTTGTGACTGTTAGCGGGGCTGGTAGACCAGTTGTTACTGTTATTGTGGGGATGGTAGACCAGTCGTTACTGTTATTGTGGGGCTGGTAGACCAGTTGTTACTGTTATTGTGGGGCTGGTAGAACAGTTGTTACTGTTATTTTACTTCAAAAGCAAGGCTATAATGAATATCACCAAATCGCGTGCAGACTTAACTGTCACTTAGCAACATATTAAATGTTCATATTTTGAATGACACGAAAATAACCTTCCAAATAGATAACAACGTTTGTTTATTAAAATTTATGTGTTTCGAGGAAGTTGTTTAGTAGCTTTTGAATATCGATCCATTTAAAACTAACTTAGTTATTGCATTTTAAATGCTTAATACACATTATATCAAATCACGGTTTTTTAAGTCCAAGTGTTGGTGGATGAAAGTCAGATAAATACTCATATATAGAGGAATATACTCGCTATTATAACTACGGTACACATAACTTGTAAGTATAATTAAAATTCAGCGTTTTGGATAAATATTTCGACTTCGGTCAAGATAAGAAAAATGTCAAGTTAAGGCGTTAGAAAAGGTAATTTCAACTTGGTTTAAAAACAAATAAGTGACATTAGCGGTTTTAATTACTAGAAACGTGTACCTATTTCTTAGAGTAAGTGATTTGTGTGGTCCTAAATTAGTAAGGCATGGAGGAGGGGATGCTCTATGAATTATGTAAATGGATGAGATGTTCATGTAGTTAGTTACTCAATAAGGTGTCCATAAAAGACAGGTTCTTTGACAACTTCATACTTATTACATTTTGTACATGGTAGAGGTACGCCGTGAGTATTTATGGTTGTAGCAAGAATGGTTCGGCTCGACCGTGGTAGGATCACGCTGTCACCGAATACCAGCGTGAAATAACAGCTTAATGCTGTTGTTTTTCGTATTAAAAGTGTAGAGAAGCACCATTTTCCTGGATACAAGGTATTCTATCTTAATCCACAGGGACTAAGATAGAATACCACCTAACCACGTAGGGCTAGGATTTTGTGACACTGTTTCTCTTTACCACTCTGTAAGATTCGGATTAAATCTAATAGAGATGGATTTTACCATCATCAGTCAGTCAACAAAGCTTAGTTTGTCGATTACCAAGGAGCACTGCGTGTTTGTGAGGTTAGTTGGTACATGGAGAAAAATAACGCAAACTTCCTGTGGGTGGACCCACATGACTGTACTATTAATGTTACACATTTTTTTATAAAATAGGGGTGACAAACGAGCACACAGTCTACCTGGTGTAAGTGGATGCTGTGGCACATAGACCTCTACATTTATCCTCGATTAAGTATCAAAATGCAGATGCTTTTTACCCCTGAGGACTTAGATGGAATTTCTCGTTTCTAGTACAAAAGGTATCCGGTTTTCTACACTCACCGTACGAAACATAGCAGCATAAGGCTGTTATTTTACACTGGTATTTGTGAGAGCGTGATCCTACCCCGGTCGAGTCTACCCATTCGTGCTACAACCATAATAAAGCTGCAACATGGCTCTTCCACGAGTTGTTTGATAGGTAGGTTGGAATTTTTAGTAAAATATCACAAACTCCCCTTTACACGGATATACATTATTGTACTATTATTAATGTTATACATAATATGTACTAAAATACACACACTACGGATTACAACTACTGCGTTATATCTAATTGTAATCACACACAACTAAGCTCTATTTTTTGTTATAAGACATTAGTGAATTAGTTCTTCGGTATTGTAAGTACATCGAGATGTTATCAAGTAAACACGTATCTTGCCGCATAACAAAGACTGCATTTACGACCACATGGTTCGTTACAACGATCAGATGTCCCACTCACCTACTGAGTATTGATTCGTCGCTTGGAGCCATGTTTACGCTAGAGCGACATAATAATTATTGCTTACAATTCGATTGCGTATTATATCCGGCATGAACAAGGATTTTTTATATATTTTTTTTATCATTTGTAAACACTACGTCAAGGTCATAAAGTATGGACTTATTGGCCGTTAGCATCCTTTACCGATCAAAAAATGATGATTTGAAGAACTACGGCAGGTGCAAGCAACTTACTAAATAGTAGATAATACTTCCAAGGTTCTAAACAACCTATTATACAAATGTATATGAGTATGGTTTCTTGGAAACCGCTCCGGCGATTTGGATGAAATTTTGTATTCAAGTAGATAGAGTTTTACTTTACAAGTTTATAGATTTGTTTCTTCTATGACATAATTAAAATTTTCCGCTGCAACCGAAAGAAGTTTAGTAGTCCAGATACTCAGTAATAATATAGATTCTACATCATTATTAATCAATATAATAATATTAACTCATATTTTATATTATTATGTTCAAAAGGTTCTCGAGTGACAGCCTCGTACCGGTAGGCGAAGTGTAGGGTGGGTCCCCACTAGATGGAGTGAGAAACCGGTATGACGTGCAGAAGTCGATGGATGCAAGTGGCTCAGGTCTGTGCCCTGTGATTTTCCTTGGGACAGGCCTGTGTTCAGCAGTGGACTTGTGAACGGCTGCAATGATAATGATGATGATGATAATGGTACAATATATTTGCCCGTGCTTATTTTATGTATGTAAAATGACATCAACGATACTGAAGAAATTCCTAGGGGGACTTTAAAATACAATCTTAAAAATATTTAAACAAAACTAGCGATCCACCCCGGCTTCGCACGTGTCGTTTCAGATTTCAGCAACAGCACTAACTACCGTGTCTTATTGTAAATCAAAACTATTCAGATACCCAAATATACATAAGAAACACACGTACAGAAGAAAAATATATAAATGCAAGTAATATGTAGGTACTGCGTACCAGGACAAACTCCGCGAACAACGTAAGTGCAGCGGTGTGGGCCGCGTGGAACAAGCACACAGTACCCGTCTATGGCATAAGTAAGTAAGTATGCTCTATAACTAACTCTATAACTAAGTAAGTATGCTCACGGCCTGAAACTGTAAATGTCAAAAGGCAAACAGCACTAAACAACATCAGTATGAGCCCGTGGACTCTACAGCGTGTGCTCCACGACCAACTCTTCTACGACGTGGTACATATTGTATCATTTTATACATCCATTTGTTTGTTTTTGCGCAGAACGAACACATCGTGCGTGAGTGAAGCAATTGGAAGACATTAAATTAGGCATCGCATTGATTTTATGAGTTTTATTACCTTTGAACGGATAGGTTTTATGTAATTATGTTAACTTGTAGGTATATGCTGTATTTTATATTATATTGAAGAGCCGTTCTAGCTCAGATGGTTAACGCTCGCTGTAAGTATAACAGAACGCGAGTAACCCGGGTTCGATCCCCGCCGGCACCAACGAAATTGTTAATCGCAATTTTAAGTGCTGATTTACCACGTGCTCGGCGGT
>DWHP01005303.1:0-12012 GCA_018247895.1 Parnassius honrathi | reverse complement strand
ATTTCTCAGACATGCAGGTTTCCTCACGATGTTTTCCTTCACCGCCGAGCACGTGGTAAATCAGCACTTAAAATTAAAAAAGGGAGCCGTGGTAGCTCAGATGGTTAACACTCGCAGTAAATATAACAGAACACGAGTAACCCGGGTTCGATCCCCGCCGGCACCAATAAAATATTATCTGTAAACCTATATACAATTTATAAACAATGATTGAGATGTACAGATTAATTTACAGGAGAGATTACAAACGATTTTCTTCAATATTACCACAAAATGTAAAAGTTACACGCACTTTTTTCATTTTAAGTTGTTTGCTATTGTCAATTGGATACAGTTACCATCGGTTGAACTCTTAGAATACTATAATGCATAGTTGAACTTGACATTTTAAATTCATTTTGTATAGCAAAAAACAAGTAGCTTAACATTAAAAATTTCTTTAAATGCAAAGCTAGTGTTGGAAGCCTTATAAATAGGAATAAGCTGTTTGTAGCAAAACTACCCTGGGGCGAGTAGACCAAGCTGCGCTAACTTGATGATCGTACCTAAGGCATGAAAGTGCCTGGGTAAAGTAGATTTTAATTAAACACAGCTCTTTGTCAACTGCTCCTCTTAATTTTGATCAATATAGAAAATGATATATTTTACGGCGTTAGTGCTTATCGTGATTTATTCAGCAACTTGGCATTGTGCTCTCCTGCGGGAAATATTTTATTTCGTTTCAATATTTTACATATATTTAGAATAAGCTTTGACTATTTATTAGAATATCGCTGAATAATTTTTAAGGTGTTGCGTGTGATTATGGATAAATTATTTTGAAATATTGAAATCTTAAGACAATGAAGTTGTGTTTTATGACTTTCTCGTTAAATTTTTACTAATTATATATAATTGCATTGTTTCAGGTACGTTGTCGTTATATTTAACTGAGAAATCTTCATGCGTAAGTTATATATTTATAAAACAGTGGCATTTTAAAATGTGCTACCAACGTGGAAGGATTACAACGTTATTAAGCTGTAAAATTGAATCTCCGTAGAACTTATATCGTAGCGCCGCGGCTACGAATCGGCTGTAGCAGCGACCCCCACCCGTAGTAAATCTTTTAATCTCTTTACAATGGTCCAGCGTCATAAATTTGACATCTGTGACTTTTTTATTACGATATTCGAAAACGTGTCTCTCCCAGCGGTATGATAAAATCGTATTTTATGAACGCGGGCCCGTCGGTTCATTATTTTACTTCGTTTTATCTATTAAATTGACGTTAAAACCGTGACGTCACTAAAAGAGACGAACAGTACCTACGAATCGATGTCGCAATCGTCGGATTGCTTTAATAAATTTTTATGTTTAGTTACTCGCGCGTTACGACGAAAACGAATCGATAGCTCGAGTTAACAAAAGCAAGGAAAGAATGTAGACGTGCTATGAATAAGTAATTTCTCTAAACGCTGTTGTTAAATAAATATACCCCTGGTATTTAAAAATATATAAAAAAAATATTCTTTGATCGGACAAAGGACGCTCCAGGTTAATGTTCGCATTAAGATTTCAATATATTTTCGTTCGCAAGTGGTCCTCTTTAAGGTCACGATGGCGAGGGTCTCCCGATGAATAGATAATATCCATCCGCTTAACTTCGGCCCTACCATGAGTTGACGAATCTCGATAAAATGCAAACAACCCTATTATGTGATATTGAATTTATAATGCTAATCGATTTTCTTTGTAGGGGTCCGTTCTGTAAATTTGATGTCGATTCTCTTTTGAAAATTAGTTTTAATGCGTGAATAAAAAATAGGCTTATAAACGTAATGAAATCTATATTATAATAATTATAGATTATAATATTTATTTAGCTCTTTATATTATAGTTATAATTTACACTTAATTAAATCAACGCTAAATTACATTAGTATTGCTTATGAATATGATATTAATTTCTTGTGATATTCTTTCGTTTGTTAATCCTTCGATCGATATAACGTTCTCTCGCAAGTAACTTTTGACGTAAGTGATTGCGATTGGCAAACAGAATCGCAGAACTATCACCCGATGGTTTAATCTGGAAAAATTTAGGCATTGATTAACATAATGGTACAAAAAATCTCCTTGAATAAAACTATTATTTACGGATTTTATCGCGTTTAATTACTACTTTAACTTATTATCCCGACTTTCGGGTGCTTTACAGCACCCATGGTCACGGGGGAGACTGAGATGTTTGACGTCCCAATGTCATAGTTAGTCTGGCTGCCTTCAGTTTTTGAATATTAATTTTTAATAACGAGCTTATAGTATCACGAAGTCTTGCAGTGGTATGCTATGGTTTGGGTTTAATTTTGTTATTTATAGCATCCCAAGCAGATGGCAGCACCCATCCATCTTCTCTATTGAAATTTGGATGTTCGTTAATTTTAATAGCTTCGCGTATCATCCGTGGTAGGAATGCTAATCAGCAGTCTGCGAATATGTTCAAGATCGTCCCCACCATTACATTAGATTTGATAAACCACAAATCCTCGCAAATGAACACCGATTCCTACCAATGATGATACGCGAGGCTATTGAAATCATTCGTTTTTGAAATCATTTTAAAAAATCTCCTCTAAAAGTTGATCGTTTTATGTTTGACTTTACTTTGAAACGAGCAATATTTTTGACGTCACTTAACAAGTTCTCATTATGCCTTAATTATTCATTTAGTGTAAACCTAATTACATATTTTTTCACAGCTAGAGGAATTATTGACTCTATTTGTGTAACTAAATTAGATAACAATGACTGTGTAACAATGATCGACTACGGAAAATGATAATGACGTCTTTGACTCTCATAGTATGCTTAATGTTCAAGTAGATTTGCGCTAATTAAGTAGTCTCTTTCAAAGTTTAAATAACTTTGTGTTTGAACTTTAAACCTAATTACTCAATTTTAAATGCAGTTTGTAAGAAAATAAAGAAAGAAAATGGGTGTAACAAGCATAACTTAAAATAAGCGCTTAATATTTATCATAATAACAAGCAAAATAAAAGCTTTTCAGAGACATAAATTTACAATATAAAATCTATTACACAATAAGTTTCAAAAATTTATTAAAAATAAAAATAACAGATGTTTTATCTATGACTTCTCTCTCTTATTTATAACATGTTTTAAAAACTGTGTGCATAGGTCTTTTAAGAATGTACTGATACGCTTTGTTTAGATAAGCCCATACTCACCACGGTGGGCAGACAGGTTAGTGAGAAGAAACTGATACTTCTGGAAACGCTGCTCCCTATCACCAGACTTTGTAGTTATAGTTATGTATACTTAAATGTTACCGTGTGATGATGCCGTAAAAGAATCCATCATCCAATTCTTCTTCTCGTGAGTGTCGTAAGAAGATAATAAAGGAAATGCCAGAAAAATTATGACTCGAAAGATTTTGGTATATCGCCAGATACAAAATATTCAAACCAATGACAGAAAGCAAAGTCAAAGGTACCAGATGTCTGCTGTACTATATACTAAAGGGTCTGCCAAGCCTGACCATTGTGGCAAATTCTTACTGCGGAAGAAGCAAATATCCAGTGGACTGGGCTGATGATGAAGAAGAAGTTCTTGGATGGATTTTACGCCACCAGTCGATTACCAGAGCATCCGTTAATCACTAGGTTGCATCGCTTGCAACCTAGTGATTAACGGATGCTCTGGAATAACGATGACATTTGAAGTATAATTTGTCATATTCATCCTTCTCATCTATAACACGTCTTAACTTTTATATTATATCTTTTTTCTCCCGGAAAAAGTAAGTACACTATAAACTAACTCCGCCACATTGAAAGAATATTTTAAACGAACAACTTAGAGGGGAGATTTGATGTATCATTACATCAATTTACGGCATTTACATTTTCACATACTTCGCTCTTTTATATCCCTTTTCCGCAAGGCAATGTGAGTATGAATTATTTTGGCACCCACTAAATGTTTCCTTATTCTTTATTACGCGTTATATCTGCCTGTACAAGAGCACTCTGTTCAACTTTTACTTTAGTCTTTTATCGTAATTTTTACCTTATTATACCATCGACTAAGCTTGTTCTACACTCAGACTATGAGTGTCTACGCTCAAGTGTCACCCGGCTCCACCTACCGTCCTTTTGATATTATTCGACCCGCCCATCTCCATTCAACGCTATCATTGCGACCTCTATCGCAAATTAACGATCTGCGAGAGAGGTCGTCATCTCGTCGAATGAGTTTCAGAGTATATCAAATGAAACATTAGTAATTAATCTTTAGGTTCTCAACAAAATATGTAATATGACTACGTTAATAGTATAATGAAGAACATATATTCACATTATAAAACAGCTGACCATTTAAATGGCACCAGCTTAAACTAATTTGCAATTTGACCAAAACACGTATAATGCCCAAAGAGACAAGAGGTGTGATAAAGTGTGACGGCGTGGTTCTTCAGGCGCTCCTTCTATCTTCACGATTACAGCTGCACGAACTAAAATGTGTGATAAAGTGTGACGGCGTAGTTCTTGAGGCGCTCCTTCTATCTTCACAATTGCGGTTGCACGAGCTGAGATGTGTGATAAGGTGTGACGGCGTAGTTCTTGAGGCGCCCCTTCTATCTTCATAATTACAGCTGTACGAACTAAGATGTGTGATAAAGTGTGACGGCGTAGTTCTTGATGCGCTCCTTCTATCTTCATAATTACAGCTGCACGAACTGAGATGTGTGATAAGGTATGACCGTGTAGTTCTTGACACGCCCTTCTATCTTCACAATTACAGCTGCACGAACTGTGTGATAAAGTGTGACGGCGTAGTTCTTGAGGCGCTCCTTCTATCTTCACAATTACAGCTGCACGAACTAAGATGTGTGATAAGGTGTGACGGCGTAGTTCTTGAGGCGCCCCTTCTATCTTCATAATTACATCTCCACGAACTGACTGTAATCAAGATGTTTTCGATATGTAGGCGCACGGTGTTCTTTAGTCATTGAATATTTTACTGCCCATCATCCGCGCCCCGACTTCGTCTAGATTATGCTTTGGCTTTGTAGTAGGTGTTATCCCTAAGTGTGTCATAAATCTTTGTTTGCAAGAATTCTGTGCAGTCGTGTTTAGCTAACATTAATTCATAGCATGCAAATTAAAATATTTAATTGCTCATATGACAATATTAATAAATTACTACCTAAAAAAGTTTTAAGTCATCATTTTATAATCTTTCGCTTAACATTTTATACTATTTGGGTAGTTTATTATACAACTATAATCTATATTTCTATATTCGACAACTATCGTTAACCACTAATACAGGCATTTTAAGCTTACCAGGAGTGGTTAAAAGAAGTATTTGTAATCTTTGATAACATTGCTATTATTGTTTTAATAAAAAAAATAAAAAAGGTAACGTAAACCTAGGAATGATATCAATTTTTTTACGTGGTAGAGCCACATTATAGTTGTAGTACGAATGGGTTGGCTCAACAGGGTCAGAACCACGCTCTCATAGAATACCTCCTTAAAATAGCAGCGTAATGCTGTTGTGTTTCGTATGGTGAGTGTAGAAAACCGGAGAACGTTTTTTACTGGAATCGAGGCATTCCATCTTACTCCTCAAGGGTGATAACGCATTTCCATTTTGATCCTTAATTGAGAATAAATGTGAATGTCTATAGGCCACAAGCCACTTGCCATCAGGTGGACTGGTGCTCGTTTGTCAACCAATGCTATAAAAAAATCTAAGACAAGCTTATCTGACTCATGTTGGTTTCGGGTATACATATCACATGCTTTAATAAACAATGCAACTCATTTTTAAAAACAAATATGCCAACTTCATAAATATACCAAGTCTTTTTAAATATTGGTTTACAGGATTCCTCTGGCGATATCCAGCATATTGCACGAGTACGATTTTTTTTTTGAGCAACGAATGCTCTATTCCGGTCCGTACCATGACCACATATTATATAAGTCCATAGCGTAAAATAGATCAGATCACGTATGCGTGGTACTTTGACGTTTTAATATTTGTAATGTTGTTCCTTTAAGTATTTAAGGACATATACGAACTTATTAACGCTACTGCATTTGTTATCTATTAGTTCTTTCCAGTTTATATCTTTATCTAACGTTCCTCCCAGAAATTTTTTACATGTAACTTCTCTTAATTTCGGTAAATATTATGATTTGAATTGATAGATTTATTAAATAATTAGATTAGTTATTTGTCAAATATAATAGTCAATTATGACGATATGCACTTAGCTAACACTCGACCTCAGCAAGGTCAGCAAAAAGCAGAACTCGTTTACTCGTTTTTGCCGCCATGCAGACAGCGCATCTGAGGTTTCATTTGAAGTTGCTTGTAGGTGTGTCATGACTGCGGTAGCTATTTACCATTAGTTGGACTAACTCGTTTATTGATAGTCTCGTAAATTGATATTGAAGTTCTTCATCCTAACCTACCCGTTAAATAAGTAAGTATTATGCTTATTATAAGGTCACAATTAGTTCAGGATACAGTGTCATAGCGTGGACAATTGTAAAAAAACAACTCCCGAAAATGAACAATTAATGTTATGGTACAAATATTGATGGTTAAGGCTGGGATTTGAACTCAGGAGCCACGGCGGCCATCACAAATAATCACAACGATCGTAGAAAACATAATACAATAAGATGACAAATATTTTATCTGAACACATGTACATTGCGTAAATATCAGTATAAAACTCACGGAATATTCACAGTTACGTTAAAGTCATTATTATTATCATTAATATGCAATTAAAGAAAATGTTTGAATTTTTTTGTCGTACTAATTAAAGCATTATAGGTTATTTCGTAAATAATGAATGCAGAAATGCCTATAAGAACTCGTAATTAAGTACTCGTAGGCGAGTTTTGCTGACAATATTTAAAATAAAATGTTATTTTGCTCAGCGACTTTGCAGCTACTCGAAAACTTATCGCAGGCAGGAAGAATACACTCTCTGATATTGCGACACTCTTAATACAGATTTTTTCTTTTCTCCAACTCGAGCATTTTTATGCTCATCCTCAAAACTTTTGCAATCCACTTATATCAACCGTGAAACGCTAAGCAAATACAAAAAGTTTTCATGTTTAATCTGCACACTTTAAGGATTTTCATTGAAATATCGCGCTCACGTTTACTTTAAGTAATCCGTCGGTGAAATTTTTTATTTATATACGATTCTAAACAAAATTTTATTTGACATCTTAAGTATCTCTCTTGTAAGTAAATAAGTAAATTTTAAGTAGAGTAGACTAATATTGTTCTGTTTTTTAACAATAGAATAATGTGAAAATTTTTGTTCAAAATTTACATTAGAAAGCAAGTTTTATGATCATGTAATTATAATGCTTACGATTCTAATGAAATCATAAAATTTTTCTTTAAGATTTTGGAAAAAAGAAATTTTATTAAAGTCTTTTTAACCAGACGACCTGAATTTTACCTCAATATATTATTGTATATTTAATCACCACGGAACGTAAACAATGAACTGCGGGATTGGGGTGTGCGTTCCCTACCTCGAAGAAATTTGATATATAGACGAGTGAAATAATTTCATCCGTCCTTCAGCGATTCTCATACATTCACGACCAAAACTCAGACTCGTTGGGAATTCTTATCTACCGAACGCAGCATTTTGATTGCGAAAGGAATATTTAAACAAACCTTTTGCTGCTTCATGTTGTTTCCTACTCACGTGTATAATTTATGCATGAAATATTAATTTTAATCCGAAGGTGTTCTTATGTTTTCACTATTTTGCACTTTCTTTGCCTTCATTCGGATTATGTGTAAGCCACCATAAAAATGAAAATTAGTTTAACTTTCACTTTTTGAGTTTCTTGTAACTTTCCTTTATATGTTTTATTTGTTGTTGACATAGCACGCTTACAAAAGAAACGGTTTGCTTCGTATTTTATAATACGTATAGCAAAGGATTAGATTAATTTGCCAGCATCCGTCTTTTCATCAAAAGTGGATAAAATTCCTCAAGGCAAAGAGAGAATAGGATTCTGTCAAGCCAAGTCAGTGCGCTTTACCATCTGCGGTTGTATTTCCACTAACAATCAGGTAAAAATAAATATTAATAAAAGGTTCGGTGGTAAAGTTTTTTATTTTTCATATATGATATATATAAAAAGGATTTAGAGGATATGTAACGACGTGGAGAATGTGCGCATGAGTTACATAACGTAATTCCTCCCTCTCTTTTCCACCAGACCATTAGACTCAGTTTGTCTATTTTTTCTAAAATGAAGTGGGGATCTCTGTGGTCTAAGAAGGAATGCCTCACGGAATGTAAAATCCCGGCTTCCTATACCTTCAAGACCGGAACACAGGAGTGTGAGCACTACTATATAGCGACAGAAATGGTAAAAAACCGGACTCCTAGGCTGGAAAGGAATTCTTCTTCATTGTCGGTATACTACGCATTCGAACCAAACGGTTTGACGACCGTTCGAACGACGAACGTTCATAATTGTTCCTCTTGACAGCGGCGAAGCTAGGGCTCCAAACTAGGGCAAACCCAAGATATAAATTGATAAAGATATAGATTGTTATTTTTAGCAGTTTTATAAAAATACACCATATTTGATCTATCTCCACTCTTCAGTTTCATATTCAGTCGAGTACATGTTTAACAAAGCACACCGAAGGCATACTACTGCTAGATGGATTGTATGACATATGCGCAATTGCATACCATCGATGGTTTTGAAAAAAGCCGTTTGGGTTTGAATGAGCGAAAGAAAAAGTTATTCACTTACAATACAATACATGAACAAAAGAAAAGCATGAACAAAGTACAAACAATGTACAAAATTAAAAAAAAAAATTTATATGTAAAATCGAAACGTCTCTCTTTCTGGAAATATTTGATTACGTCCGCGTAAAATATTGGTGAACGTTTTAATTGTACCAATATCTGTTTCAATTGCGATAATTGATAATTCTGAAAGATGCTCTTGACCTTGGGTATTTTCTCAACAAAGTTTAAAGATTTTACCTTTTCCTCCCCGATTAACACTTTAACACACTTCACTTCATCACGAGGAACACTATTATCCTCCATTTCACTAAAAATCTTTAAAAAGCATAATGTTTCAACTCCCAACATTTATTCACTCAAGTAAACATTGTAATGTGAAGTGAACATGCAAACGATCGCCCGGGCACCCCCGCACTCGACTAACTTCACACCAAAAGCCTGGCTTTTTGCTCTATACTAATTGCTATGTAAACAATCGTAGTTATATTTAATTATAAAACATTTTGCCACAGGTTCGAAAGGGAACGTTCGTCTTCTCCGGTAGAGCCCGGTAAAAAGTCCACACGTGCGAGAGAGACATCGCTCAACTCAACTCCTTTTTACGCTAAGGCTACGAGGTCATGACCTATGTAGAACAGAAGAGCGCGCAAAATTTGAAATAGTTTAAAACAGTTTACGAGTTATTTTATGAGTTGATATTATTTATTGCGCAGTTTGATAGGGCAAACCCGGCTTTTAGGCTTCTATGGAGGCTTCGCCACTGTCCCTTGAAGACACCTTTGTACCAATCTTCACGAAGAATTTCTTGTCAACTGTCAAAGAGAAGACAACTGCATTAGTTACAATTTAACAAGAAGTTTGTTTTTCTATTTTCTACTCACACGTAAATAGGAATGGCTACTGTAGTGTAAAAAAAAGTTTGTATCGTTATATTTTGTTTTTTTTTTTGAATAATATTTAGTTATTTTTTTTTACTTTTTTCAATTAGATTTTGTTTGTACTTTGTTTCATATTTTTCTTATTTTGTATGTTTATTTTTATATTGTGCCTTGGATAAACAATTTTCTTTCTTTTTTTATTAAATATGGAAATAAATAGACATTAAACATATTACGTTTAAGTCAAGGTTGTTGTAATTGTTGACAAACTTATTAGCTTAAACAATGAACAGCAACGTCTGGCGCAAATTCTTCACTTGCTTCAGAGAAAGTTATTCCAATCGTTGAAACCGGGTCCCAAATCGATCGCATCTTCTCCACTTATTCCCATCATTTATTCATCAGCCCATGAATAGTCAAATTCAATCGTGAGCTAAGCAACATCCTGCTTTCTTAATGATATTGCAGTTATTTCCAATAGTTTGATAGAATACATCTTTTTTTGTTACTTATTTTCTTGCGTTATGCATATCGGTAAATTCCCACGGTGTAAGAGATTGCACTATCAATAATAGTAAAATAATATTAAGTAAAATATATTTCTGTGTGAGTTTTCGGTTTATCATTAACAGTCCTAGAAAGTTAGCAGCGTAACTTTCATACAGCGTCAGTGTAATTTGCATACGGTCGAACGCTTGGCGGGTTTCTTGGCGATCGCAGCACCTTTGAAATATAATACAATAATTTTGAATATAAAAAAACAACTTTAACGTTCATATTAAATTGTATAGTAAAGTTTTGAAAAATTTTCTTATATTATTGAAATTAAAGTTTGTTTTTTCACGTTTTAACGTTTAATTCAATTTAATTTTTATTATTTTAAATATTGAAGAGCTACTTAATTCTTCAATGAAACTACTTAATCATAAAATATTACAATCAAAATATTGTTGTCACTGAGAAAAACGAGAGCCTAAGAGCCTGCCTTAGTACCTTAAATTTCTTTAAAATTAAGTGTGATATACGGTGCAGTAGATTTTAATCGTGCAATACACGGCGGTAAGTAGTTATAGATAAGATGGGAAACACGTTAACGCAGAATATATTGAAGCGACACACCGGCTAACAAACAACTCAGCGAAAGTGGCATCTGTATCCCGGATACGATTGTGGCCTTTTATGCCCAGGCGTCTGTCAGGGTAGTTACGACCCTCTTATCCATTTCTGCTGCTAAACATTTATGTAATCCGGTTTAAAGGATATAGGTACACGTTGTGAATCATTCCATCTTAGTCCTCGGGTGTGTTTGAGTTGGCTGCCATAGCTGTTGGGCCGCAATAACCACTGACCACCATGTGTGTTGTAAGTTTCTTTGTTGCTTCAATTTTATACAAGATAATATCTCGGAGGATTGAAATAAAATGCCTAACAGATGTCAAGCAGCAGTAGGTGCATTGCTGTTTGCATGAGCAGGAGGCCAGAAAACGTTTTCTGGCCACTAAAAACTTTATATACACTGCCCAGGAAAATTTATTCTTCTCATCTCTAATATCTTATAAGCTCCAGTTTCACCGCCGGATCTTCGTAATCGGTACATATTTGTATATTACTATAATCAAAATAACAGATCACATCAAAAAATTATTCTGAAATTCTGAACTTATTTCTATTTTATCTTTACGTCGCATGTCGTTTGGTTATGAAATTCTTCCTGAGGTAATTTGTGAGGTGCGGTAATATACAGTCAGGATTTTTTGTTTAAAATAAAAAAAAGTTAAAAAGGCGTAACCGAAAAGGGAGATTGTATGGTATCCTCTTTTAGTTACATAAAATGAGAAATAAAGTAAAAATCTAGATATCAATAAACGTTAGCTAATATAGTAAAAGTAAGTAATCTCAATTCGGTAAATCATCTCGTATCGGTAGCGAATAATTTATGTCTATGTAGTGGTTTCGATTTTATAATGTTATTCCACGTTAATACCTTATGCGAACTACGTAAAACCTCAACCGTAAAGTTTATCGCACTTTCTACATTTGGGGAATGAACTGAGTGTACTGCATAAGTAGGTAACTTCCTTCGTAGTTGTCTTTGCGTATACTGCATAGCGAAATTGTTATTGCCAGTGGCGAATGAGAAAATTAAGTTAATTTGTTGGTCAGTTATAAATGTGTGTATTTCTTTTTAATTTTTATTTTAATTTATTTATCAAAAGTATTCCTACATATTTGTTTGATTTGAACCATTAAACCAATAATGGTTTGTATTGGTACTCACATTCGCAATTAACGCACTGC
>DWHP01005302.1:0-12012 GCA_018247895.1 Parnassius honrathi | reverse complement strand
AAATATTTTATTGTGCGTGGATGTGCAAGTGGTTTAGCATCTGATCGGAAAAATAGACTGAAAATAACTTTTATTGAGCAAACTTAACGATCGCAGCGCCTCACTTATAGTGTCCATATTTCTGGGACACTATTTTCTACGGCGATCATTCTCCTGTTCTCCAACGTCCATGGTTCACGTCTATGAAGTATGGTGTAGAGGCACAGAATAAATAATTGTACTACGTACAGAAGTTGCATTCCTTTGATGTCGACTGCTTGCCGACGTCTAATAGCCTAATCGTCTAATCGCGCACGCAAGCTAAATAAAACTTTATCGCAACGCGCGAGTTCGTATTACTTTGCATCTTTTCCGCTTCCTAAGTCACGGCGGATTTTCCGTGGTTATTAAGGGATGTCAAAAGAAAGTAAAAAATACATTGCGAAAAGTTTATTAGTTACTTAGGTGAATTACCTGTTCTGACTATGATTGACGGACCATATTTTCATCCTTATGTGAGTTCTGCGATGCCTAATGCATGCAAATTGCGGAGTCATTCGTCGGGAATCGCGATACTTGGTTCGGAAGAAATAGGTAGATAATACAATTCCTAACAGAAATGTGATCTATTCTACTTAGTTAAAAATCTTGTTAGTATGCAAGGTTTAAATTTCAGTATTTTGTGTAATTATGACTTAAAATATTTTAATTACAAAAGACAAGTATAGGTATGTAAGTAGATACTTGAATAGTGAAGTAAATTTTAACTAATTTTTGTAATAAAGTACTTAGGTATTTTTCTGTAGATCTAATTACTACTTAATTCTTTATTGCTGTAAGTACCTATCTAACATAGCTATCATAGCTATGTTAGATAGTATCATAGCTTCCTCTTAAAACCCTTCGATAACTTAAATAATAATATGAAACCTTTTGTTGGTCATTTAGTATCCATCCACGCAACATTTATAGAAGGAACGACCGTTTGCCATTATAATTTATCAAATAGGTAATATACATTAAATATAATTTTTAAATTGCATTAAAACTTTTGCAACCATTTTATCCTACAATTAAATATACTAAACACTAAACAAAAACTATTTCAACAAGCATTTACACAAAACCATGAAGGTTAGAGAACAGGAGAACGATCACTACGTACTAAAGCATAGCCCGCTTGTCGTTAAAAATTGTAGAATTTAAAGCGGTGCTGACGTCGGTAAGTAGTGACTGCAAAGTTAGCTGTTTATGAGTACAGGTAACTGAAGTTAGTTGAATAAAATTTTCATGCTCCGTTATTTTGTAATTTTTGACAAAAAGAAACATTAAAAAATGGAGAAATATTTTAGTGTGCGTGGATGTGCAAGTGGTTTGGCATCTGATTGGAAAAATAGACTGAAAATGACTTTTATTGATCGAACTTAGCGATCGCAGCGCCTCACTTATGGTGTCCATATTTCTGGGACACTATTTTCTACGGCGATCGTTCTCCTGGTCTCTAACCTTCATGCTGAGTAGTCATCTGACAGTGCAACCGAATAAAATCCGTGGGTTATCGTCAGTTGAAAATTTCAACTTAAAATTCCACACTCACGGTTAGTTTTTGAATGTATGTCAGTTCAAGTGATCATTTTAACTGACCGTGTGTGGCGTCTATCAATTACAGGAATATCTTTCATTGAACTGGAATCGGTAGTCCAGCGTGTCGTAGATGCAGCTCTAGATCTCTGCTGAAGCTCGGTGCTTGGCTCTACTTTGTTAAATTGACACTACGATTGAATGAATGGCACGGTTGGTGACGTTCGTGGTGTCTGGACAGGCTGAGTTTGTATTTGAGTGGACGGTAGCGGCGCAGACAACGAAATCTGTTCAGACACACCTTTTAACTTCACCTCCTCCTCCTCTTCTTCTGCTGATTCCGAACTACTACCCCACTTTTGTCAGCTATGTAGTCTATATCATCCACATCACTCCCTGCGTCCGACTCCTAATATTTCTTCAATTTCCGCACTTTTTAGTCGTTTCATTGCAGATATTAGCGATTTACTGGGTATTGTTGATCTTTTTAACTATACTGGTTTGTCAATCATTATAAAAAAATAAAAATATTCCCAAAACAAAAGCTAAAATACCGAAAAAAATTTTAATAATAAAAACAAAAACAGACAATACCGCGCTGTTTCGTTGGGTGAAATAACAAGCGAGTTTCAAACAATACGAAATAACCTGTAGGTCACGCTCACTACTAGAAAGGTCATTCTCTTCCCGATTGGCCAAAATAAATACCAAAAGCAAATATGCTACGGCCACCATTCTATATCTTATGCATTATTGTAAGGGATCATCACGTGATGTCGTGTGATCGGCCACAGCGTAATAGGCCAGTAGTCCATTTTTTCACGCGACGTCGCGTGATGCGGCAATGAACGTGTTAATGATCCCAGCACTAGTCACATCAGAACAAAGACTACAGCAGTATTGATCTGTGGACTAGAATATTATATAGGGAAACAGGAGTTTTGGTGAGAATTTGGCCGTAGACGGATTGTCGCTCCTGTTTCGTCGCTTGAATAATGGTTTGAAGTAGATTTTGATTCGTAAAAGTGATGCGATTTTGTGAATTAAGTGTCCACGTGTATGAACTATTAGAGAAAACGACGAAACAAGTGCTTTGATGTCAACTTAAACCTCAAGTTATTTTGATCGCTTGGGCGCCCTATGAACTTGAGTGGCTGTCGTCATCAACGGTGCGCTAGGTTGAGCTGTCGTCGTAATCTCCCAAGGGCTTCGCAATGTGACGCGTCAGCATATTGTGTAGAAAAAGAATATAAAATGAAGATTCCGAAAGAAATGATAGTCTCCGAAGGGCTAGAACCCAGAGCCGGAAAGCCAGATAATAAAAAAAATATAGGGAAACATCAGAATGACAGATAGCTGTTATTCACAAAGTACTTATTGGCTGTTATTGTTTTAATACAAAGGAGGTACTCTGTGGTTATTGTGGGTTATTGTAATCAAGCCAAGTCGAGCCAAGCTATACTTAAATTTTAATCTACCGTATTTGTTTAATTTCTGATCCACTTTAGGGATATATATATGTTCTGTGTTTCTGACTCCAAAAGTTTTATAATAGATAAATTACACAAAAAAAATTAAAAAATGAGTAAAGTGATAGTGCTCTATGATGGGTACTCAAAAATAGGTGAAAATGAGGAGATGATCGCTAATTGTTCATGCACGTTGATTACTGGCCTTCATAATGTTATTGTTGATACTATGACAGCTTGGGACTCTGAAAAAGTTTTAGTTGGTGTGAAAAACATAAATTTTTACTAGTTAATTTCAATGATTATATTTCATTTTATAATATGCAATTATTTAAAGCTAGCATTTGTTTTTAACTTTTTTAGGCTCATTCATCATCGCTCAGTATAATCCATCAATAACAAAAGATTAGTATGACTTGAGGATTAACCATAATTTCATCTTACTTAATTTTGTGTGTAGTTCAACATGTATTAATATTACTGTTTAGGAACTCTTGGAGTTCCTGCAGCAATCATGTCATGATAATTAAATAATTTACAAAACAGAAGTGTGAGACATGTTTACTGTTAATTAATTAGCTTGGAATATAACTTTACTAATGCCATTTTCAATTTGACTGTTTAAAGTTGCTCAAAAGTATCCTAATATTTTGTTTGGCTTAGAAGCGTCAATTATCTCTAATGTGGGAAGTAGTGACTAATGACTTGGAAGAGTTACTTCCCAGCGTTACATGTTTTGGGTTGATCAGAATAGTGTGCAGTAGATATTCTGTAATTATTCAGTCATATTTTTGGAATGAAAAAATTAATATATTAATAATCTAAATTCATATAGTATGAAGCAGTTTTTGAGTTTCAGCATTCAAGCAGTGTGAATATATGAAGCAGTATAATAAATATCTCAGATTTGTAAAGTATGATAAAGTTTGCTCCAATTATACATCAGAATCTAGATTTTAAAGAGGATATAGTTGGCAAATTAAACAGTTAAGTTATACAATTTTGCCCTAATGAGAAGCATGAATAATGGCAGCTTCTCAATCAGATAAAAGTTATTAAATTAAAAATTACAGTAGTTTGGAATAAATTCAGTTGTTTCACTTTTATATTAAGTCTGGTTATAATTCATTTGATGAATAAATTTTGTGTTATGAATTATGATAGTAGAAAAAGTAGTTCGTAAGATAATGCTCTGTTGTTTTATTGAAATTCTAAAAAAATATTATTTCAGCTTTAGAGAAACATAACCTTGTTCCAGATGACATACATTATGTCATTTCGACTCATGGCCACTCTGATCATATAGGAAATAATAATCTGTTCCTGAAAGCAAAACATATAGTTGGCTTCAGTATATCTCATAAAGACAAATACTTTATGTTTCCATTTGATAAAGGTAGGTAAAGAAATTAAGACCAAGAAATTATTTCTTATTATGTAAACTAACATAATGTAATCTTTATAGGAGAGGAATTCATAATTAACGACACAGTAAAAGTAATTCCAACGCCAGGTCATACATTATCTGATGTCACTATTCTGGTTACATCTAAAAATAAGGAACAAATTGCTATAACAGGTAATTTAAAACATTTTTTAACTATTACTGTTAATGGAGAAGTTTCATGATGTGATCTTATATATATAAAAAATGATGTCCTGAGTTACTGACTCATCTATCAAATATTATAAAGTTATTAAATTATTGAATTGTCATTGGTTCTTCAAATTTTCAAGTCAAAAGTGAAAATAACATTCCATTACACAGATAAATAAATGCGTACTAACATAAAACCATGTAAAAGAAGATACTAATACATGTGAAATTTTTTAATGACTAATGATTCTGAGCCACCTGCATCCATCGATTTCCTGCATTTCTTACTACCAGGTTGTCACTCCATCTAGTAGGGGGTCGCCCTACACTTCGCCTACCGTTATGCTGCTTAGGCTGCTACTCATGAACCTTTCTTCCATATCAGTTGTCAGTTCTTTGAACTATATGGCCCTCACTTCAGCTTACTAATCTGTTGAGCTATGTTGTTTGCAGTGGTTCTACTATAGATATCCTTTTTTTAAGTCTATCATGCAGATAAACCGTGAGCATAGTCTTCTCCATAGCTCGCTGAGCGACCTTGGTATGGCCTGTAGTTATAGACCACGTCTTTGATCCATAACTTATCACTAGTAACATGCACTGGTTGTACAATTTTGTTTTGAAGTTCTGAGGTATGCCTGACGAGAAGATGTGTCGTAATCTCCCGCAAGCTGCCCAGCCAAGTTGTTGATTGACCTCACGGTCGAAGTTGGACTTACCTAGTCAAACTATTTGTCCCGAGTAATCATACTCATCAACAACTTCGAGTGTAGTGCTCCCAACAACTATCGGCATAGTTGTGATGTGAATGTTACACATGACACACAACCAAACCAAAAGTTTGGTTGACGTTTGGTTGACAAACCGATTTTGATGAATTTTTGGGTGTGTGTGTTTGAATGGGTCCCTAGATGGTTTATATTCACATCGGAAACAGTAGGTAATGCTGTTGTCGAGATCCAGAAATTAGCTTTGCATAGCTGGGATAAACCTCTAGTCCTTAATAATGCGTATTTAATTGACTGTGACTACATTGGTGATATTCTCATTTTATTTATATTGAAGTCGGTTGTACAAAATATTTAACTTTACCACTTGTATACTTTCGATTCAAGGCCTCTCTTGATAAAATTTTGCTAATATTTAATGATTTAGTAGTTTAATTTTAAAGATCAATGAATTATGCAAACCTTAAGTAATATGTATGTATGTATGTAATTATCCTAAGGTGGAAATCAAAAGATGTAAAACACATCATTAACATTTTAGGTTTTTTCCGATATAATCGAATATTTTTGTATCAAATTTTTAAAATGGCGGTCTAAAACAACGCGAAGGAAAGAAACATTGATATCTTTTTCTCGCTTTATTTTTATTCGTCCAACCTTACACCCTACACATAGACAAAATTATGATTGTGTGCAAATTTCTTATATTTGCTGCCGGCTGTACATTCCTTGAGGAACCGCCAGGCACGATGAGTGCGAGAGTATACCTGCTATACTCACTTTGTCTCTTGTTTCTCCTCGTCTCATCCGCTCTCCTTTCCGAGTCCTTTTTTATATGAAAGGGGGTACACGAGCATGCAGCTCACCCGATGGTAAGTGACTACTGCTGCTCATGAAAAACTACAAAACCAGGGTAATTATAGATTTTTTTTATTCTTATAAGAAGGGCTTTGTCAATGCGTTGTCGGTCTTTTAAAAAACAGTAAGGCTCTTTTCTTGAAGGTTCTTCATATCTATGTCTCGCTTACCATTACGCGGCGGCGCGAAATTTTTGAAAATTACCTATGTAAATATATTACTAAATAAATTAGTGCATATGGTAACATGTACCGTTACTTTTAACGCGTCCATCTTCTCGGCACTTATAATCGTACTGCATAAACGAGAGTGTATTGTCCGAATAATATAAAAACGACAGTCCTTGACGACTCGGCGAAACATGGCGAGAGCACTCGCGGAACAGTGTGCATTGATATTATATCGATATATCAAAAAACTAGCTGACCTGCGCAACTTCGTCTGTATAAAAGAGAGATAGAGAGAAACATTGTTTGTATATACTGGGTAATACTTTTTGGTTAATTTGAAGATTGATTATGATTTTTTATTATCGACGTTAAGAGTATAATAGGCAATTTTAGGTGCATCAGCATTGTGCTATGATCAGTAAGATATAATAAAAGATGTCACGGGATCAGGAATAATAAAGGAAGGCTAGATATTTTGGGTTCGTTTAAAAATAAAATTTTGTGGATAATGTATCGCATTTTCTTGATCTATTACATTTATCAATGGAAATGTAGTTTACGTTATCTTCTGAAAATTTACTCAGTATTATTTTCGTCAACACTACTATTTCTAGCCGCCAGTATTGCAACTTGGACTACATCTGGGTAAACACTTTAGAGATTAGGTTCTCAATGCTGGTGACTACCTAAATCGTAATCAAATTTCAATTTAGTTTTCAAAACTAGGTACTTTCCCGTCTCCTATTAAAAGTAACAGAGGGTAACTGTACGGCTTCCACTCAAATGTGCTTTCATGTTAATAGGTAGTTTTAGGGTACCTATGAATGAACTACCAAAACGGAGAAGTTTTTAAGCAAGACTTCACAATATCAGCTCTTATTCCGTTATTTATCACTGGTAACGTTTATCGAAAATCACCAGCAAACATGACAGTGATTCCACCCATGATCGTGTTAGAGCTTCTAATATCTCTTAATCGTTATTCCTATCTAAGGCTTCTACATGAGCTCTATGAATTACGTTTTTTTACGTGGTAGAGCTATATTAATTGTATAGTTCTAGCACGAATGTGTCGGCTCGACCGGGGAAGGACCACGCTCTCACAGAATGCGAGCGTGAAATAATAATTTAATGCTGCTGTGTTTCGTATAGTGAATGTAGATACCCGGAGACCCTTTTTACTGGAAAAGAGGCATTCCATCTTAGTTCTCAAGGCTGACAACCCATTTGCATTTTGATTCACAAACGAGGATAGATGTAGATGTCTATGGGCCAGCAACCACTTACCATCAGGTGGACTGTGTGCTCGCTTGTCACCCTTTTCCTATAAAAAAAATGTTATGGTTGTAGAACGAATGGGTCGGCTCGACCGGGGAAGGACCACGCTTTCACAGAATACCAGCGTAAAATAGCAGCCTAATACTGCTCTGTTTCGTAAGGTGAGTGTAGAGATCCGGAGACCCTCTTTCTACTGGAAACGAGGAATTCCATTTCAGTCCTCAGGGGTGACAACGTATATGCGTTTTGATTCTTAATCGAGGATAAATGTAGATGTCTATGGGGCACAGCATCCACTTACCATCAGGTGGACTGTGGGCTCGTTTGTCACCCTTATTCTATAAAAATATGAATCATGGCGCACTCATCCCATTTTATTAAACTGACATCTTGCAAAAATTTTCCCAAGGAGTTTTTTTTACGGATAGACCACACGCTATCTTTCTGCAAAGAAACGGTAAGAGGCAGTTTTAACGTTGAATAAGCAGTGCGTCCACCTGCTAATAGTGTTGCAGCGATACCTGATGACGCAACGGCCAAAGCTGGTTTTCCCTAAGACCTAACTTTTGTTTATATCAAATTGGTAACGAAAGTCTTGCCGGCCACCTGGAGCATCCAAAAAATTCTTCCCTTCGTTAAAACACACCCGAAATTCGATAATTATTCTGTGAGGCGTAGCGCTGAGAACGTTCAACGCTTGATTCTCTAGCACAGTTTTGTTCATTGATTACTCGTTGAGTAGTCCATTCAATTCTTCATCAGCTGTTTCGTTGTTGTTCAAAAGGGGCAGCCTTTTTGCTGTAGTTTACTGCTGAGAAAGCTGAGTTTTTCAAAATGTCGCGAGAATCTTGTGAGGTATGGACTCATTTTGACAAAAGAGAAAATGCTTCTGGAGTTGCAGTGTGTAAATATTGTAGTCAAAATATATCTTAAAAATCTACAACGGGTAACCCAGGAGCTCATTTAAAACGATCTCACGCTTCAATTTATTTGGCGCAAAAGACATGTATCGATTTAGGAAATAATCTGCAAATTGGGACTGTTGGTGTTTGGCGAGTACATCTATGATAAGATAGATACCTACAGGTGGCTCAATTCAAGCTGCCGCGGTCGCTGTAAAGGAGACAAGTAAGAGTTCGGAAGATCCTAAAGCAGCATATTCCCAATCGAAAACGGCGAAGAACTAAGCATTATTATATTATTAAAAAATGTCCCCAAAAAAAAAGTAAACGTGTTGTTCGTGATTTGTTAGAATTATTTATAACAGATTTTCAACCTTTCCGAATTGTTGAAGACAAATGATTAAATAGATATGTGAAAAATATCAATATATGGGAAAAATACAAAAACATAACATAAAAACTCACGCTTGTCACCCAAAGGGGTAGGCAGAGACTACGGATTTCCATTTGGCACGATGCTGACACACCTCTCTCGCCTCCTCCACATTCATATACCTATGCATACATGCTCGTCGGTTAAGGCTACTTCTAAATTGGCCTATTTTCGATATATCGCCAATTTGGTTGATAAACTTTCGCCTAGGATGTCACTTTTCGACTCTTCCATTCACTTCTCCAACATAAATTTGCTTTGTCACTTTCCTCATTCATTCTTTCTACATGTGCAAACCACCGAAGCATTCCTTTCTTTCCTGGTTACAACGTCATCTTGCAAACCATACACTTCTTTAATCACACAATTTCACCTGTCACACAGATTCAACCGTAACATACTCTTTAGCGACCGCATTTCTACTGCATTTATTCTACTCTCGTGCTTCTTCTGCCACACCCAACTTTCACTACCACACGTTAAAGTAGGGACTAACACAGCGTTGTCAAATTGCCATACGTGCCTTTTTTGACACATTCTGACTTTTCACAATAGAGTGCAGAGTCCCATTTACTTTATTTCCTGCGTTCACTTGTTCTATATCCTTATCATATCTCCATCCCAATATACCTTCTGCTTTGATCCCGGCATTGTACCAGACCATTTTAAGTGTCGTAAAGACCAGAGTTTCTCTAGCCGCTAGCAGTGTTTGTTTGACGGCTGATTGTTGTACATCGTCCCAGAGTGAATATATTTATATTGTCGTAAAAGTGCATTACATAGATAAAAATTTGAACCACAACAGATACTTTTTGAATGCAAAGGCCATATACAGTATTACAATACACTGAATCAGGGTCCCTAAGCCCTTAATAAGAGTGGTGTAATAAGGGTAAGGGATTAAGGGTCCTTAATTAGGGCGTCAAAGTGGACCCTGTCTGCAGTGCGCTTACCACCGTGCGGTGTAACAATACTAAGGGCAGTTAGGGCACTTATTCGATGCTCGAGCTAGGGATGCAAACGGTACGTCAGTTTTCTCAAACGTCGATATGTCGTTCGTAAACATCGTTATTCATGAGCGGTGTGATTTTCGAAATAACCAACCATTCGAAGGTATGAAATTCCGTATTTTAAAAAATGCGGACAATGATTATCATGAATTTTATTTCGCCGAAAAATAAACATTCGAAAAAAATGTCTAAGTTAAATAACGTCTAAACTTTTAAAGTTATTAGGTTTATTTAGCAGAAATAACTAAATTCCGAAAATTTTAATTACGCATCAATAAAAAGACGAATGGTCTTTCAGCCGAAAACAAATATACTCGAATTTCAGAAGTGCAATTGTCTTCAATCGGTAATTTCATTTTTGATGTCATTACCGTCAATTTTTATTGTGATAATTAATTAACATAATTTTACAAATATTGCAAATGTATTGAAATTGTTTTATTCATTTTTTATTAATAATTTTACTGAGCTTTAACTTGATCAATTGCTTAAGAACTATCTTATAAGGTAATAGTTATTTTGTACATTACCTAACATTCATTGCTATGCAGACGACAGCACTGGTGATGCTCTTTACACCTGCCGTGCCAATATTTCTCGGGAAAACGTCTCCGAGTACCGGGACAAACTTGTGTCTGAAGTCGAGTCTTTGTTGAAAAGAGTCTTGGATTGAGGGTGACTAAATCTAGTCCAGTTGAACCCACAAAAGACAAAAGTTTGCGCGTTAACGGCTAAAAAGAACCCCTTTGTCGTATCTCCTCATATTCAAAGCACTCCCCTTGTTGCCTCAGCCGGTAGCGGAATTCTCGGCATATCGAGTGATGTGCAGTTTTGTTGTCACTTGGAAGAGAAATTGGCCTCTAAAAAGCTTGTCGTGTATCTTTAAGTGAGATTCTATTAGAACATTCTACAAGCCGCCGAAAAATATTAGTCGGTTCTTACCATCTGTGATACCAATGTGGTGTCATATTACTTTATAGGATGCAGAAGTGTACAAGCTTGATTGTGAATATGGTCTTTCATACATAGGGCAAACAAAAAGATCCATTAGAACTCTCGTAAAAGAACATATAGTTGATGTGAAGCATCAAAGTTTCGGGAAGTCTGCAGTTTGTGATCATAACCTAGGCGGCCCAAAACGATTCCATCAGATTTAATGGATCACAAAATCCCGCGAAAGAATATAGATTCCTACCAAAGATTATACGTGAGGCTATTGAAATTAAAAAACATCCTAATTTCATTAGAGAAGGATGCCGGGCATTACCACCTGCTCGGGACCCTGTAATTAATAAAATTGAAACTCAACCCAACCATACCACCGCAAGACTTCAAAACACAGTAACTTTATTCTACATAGATCGGACTTTAAATAATAATTAAAAAGCTGAAGGTACTCCGGGTTTACATTGACATCGAAACTGATGAATGAAATGAAATGAAAATGGTAAAGCATCCGATACGTCTGGAATTAAAAATCAATTTAAAATTAAACGCGCAAAATCCGTAAAAGTAGTTTTAATCATGAGGAACTCATAGAGAGATTAGACACTGTAAAAAATAATATTATCATGGAATGTACGCAATACTGGACGTGACGAGAAAAAATAACAGTATATGGAAAAGCTACAATATTATAACATTTTAAAGAAAATTTTAGTAATATATTTAATATATTAATGAAGCTCAACTTAAAAAGGCAAATATTATGTAAATTACAAAGATGATATGATAGTATGAAGATTTAATGATAATTATGAGAATTAGAATGAAGAAAGAAACAGTAGTTGTACTCTAGGGAGCTTAGCCTACAAGAATATGAAAATTAAGCCAGAAAGAACAAAAAAGAAATTATGAGATAACTTCGCACCTAAGTGATTTTAATTCTATTTAAAATATTATTTATCAATTTGAGATTATTTTTAAATTCTTTTTGTTCTTGTGTTTTTTAAAGTTAATTATTAAATATTCTGTGTTTAACATATGACTAAGTCGAAATTATTTATC
>DWHP01005301.1:0-12012 GCA_018247895.1 Parnassius honrathi | reverse complement strand
GTTAACAGCAACTATTTGCGCTCCAATTTTTAAATTATTCCTTACGATCGCATTAATATTGACTTTAAAATAGTAATAACACAGTAAATAAATTAATTAATATAAAGAGAAAACATTCAATATCATAATATGCAGTTCTGTCACGTACAAAGTAAAAGTAAAGCTCACAGTTCGAGAATCCGTAGTATGAGTTACTGCGAACCACTCCCACCACTTCGACGCACCATGAGCCTGGGCTATGAATGTCAACATTATGCAACGTAACCTCGACAAAGATCCAAACGACGTTAACTCGTAACGACTTCGTTATAAAGCTGGTATTCAATTGCACTGCGTATCAAGGCCGGTGTTTATAAAATTACAACATGCAGGTTACGCATGGGATTTTTAAAGCCTTCTTATTTAGTAAGCCAACCAATTTTATACCTACTGATTGATTTTACAAACGCACCGCTTGTTATAAACAAAAAAAAGTTCTACTTATTTCGCTAACATTTATTTAAGTATAATTATAACAACATAATGTAAATTCAGAGACATCCTACGAGTTGATATACAATTTCGATTTTTGACAACATAAAAACAAACATCTCTTTTTGTGTGTTTTAAACTTCAGGGGTACCAACAACAACAATAATTAATGAATAATAATTGTAAAACAGATATCAAACAAGACACTTATCAGTATAATATTGATAAAGTGTACCATTATATTTTGTTGTTTAGCTGACTTATTATACTTATTTATTTGAATTATTACTTAGATTACATATAATGTATAATCAAACCCATTGGAATATTTTCTGAGTCATTTGTGTCACTATTACGAGAATGATTCATAATACGAATCATTCTTGAACTTTTTAATAATTGAATAGTTCGGTAGGTTACTAGCATTGTCGTGTTGTGGTGAGTCGATTGCTAAAATTTCGAACGCACCTTCGTTACGAGCAACTAAAATTTTCGCTGGGTAATCGGTTTAAAGCCTGTATTCTGTAACGCCTTAACAACAACTGCATAGTTTGCATTGTAAAGCGTTTTTAGATTGATTTCCCGCCATTAACGATTGGCTAGCCTCGTTCGCCAGTCAGAGCACTAGGAACCAAAATTGAAATCCTCATCACAATTTCGTAAAAACCCATTCATGTACACGGACTACTCCTTGTAAGAAGGATTTGTCTTAATAATCACGCTCGAAAGGTGGGTCGAAGACACCAGTCCTGCACCTTTAAAGCTGTCGACTGACGCCGATCTGGATATTTCATATCTAGTGTAAACAAAATGATTATTTATATCATTCAGGATTCATAATTTTTACGACACCAATAACACGAAGTGGGAAGACGGTTTCTTTTACAAAAACATTTGGATATAAATCATAACTTTCGATAGAATAAAACTCAAAATACGCTTTATGATTTTCTTAACGATTCTTTTGAACAAAATGAGTAGGTACTTTAGACGTGATACGTTCATAAACAAACAAATAGACAGACAAAGAATTCTAAAAATTTTGGAAATATATTTAATAACTTATTTTTAGTAGTGATGCAACGAATACGAAGACGAATATTCGTATTCGCCGAATAGTAAACATTTACCGAATATTTGTATTCGGCGAATACTAATCACGAATATTTAAAAACTAATAGTTTTGTACGCAAGTCTAATAGTAGTATAAGTCTAATTACTGGGAGACTTTAAAAACGCGCGTCGTTGCCACGTAAAAAATACGACGATTGCATAGGCCCTTAGCCGCATGTTAATTTTAACACTCACAACATCTGAAAGATTCTCAACAAGCTAACAATATACCGAAAAATGTTTTGTTTCAAGATGTTGAAACTAAATAGGACTCAACATATCAGATGTTGAAGAGATTACGTGTACAACTCATAGCGATACAAGATATTTTACCATCGCTACCAAATTGTCGTCATGAAATCACAGCCAGGAAATGGGCTCTTATGAACCAAATTATTGATATTCTGGCCAATATTGAAGAAGCTACTTAAGAGCTAGGCAAAAAATCAACGACATTATCTCGAGCAACCCCAATAATACGAAAGACTTCGTATTATTGGGGTTGCTTGAGAATAAAAGGCAAGGTTTGAAATAAGAGGCAAGATTTAAGGCTAAATCTTGCCTCTGATCATTGGCCTTTAATCGGCTAAAGATCTCGCGCAAAAATAATGTTCACTGAAACCATGTACAGTATCCCCTAAAAGGTTTTTTTCAACGGCTGTGAACATCCAGACTGACAAAAGAAATCGCCTAAAACCAGAAAATCTACAAATTTTATGTTTTTTAAATAAAAGTTTGCCTGTTGTAAATTTTAATTATTAGCACAATACAACATCATCAAATAAATTTGGTTTTCGGTACCATGGTGATATATTCGTATTCGTATTCGGCGTATAAGTTTTGATATTCATATTCGTATTCGTATTCTTAAAAGTAGTATTCGTTCCATCACTAATTTTTAGTCCCTCGCAATCGTTTTTGACACAAAAATATAAAACGTACATTTTTGTGTCAAAAACGTTTAGTATATATTTTTATCAAATGTATGGGTAGATCTTATATACTTTGTGAATCATGTTTTGTTTTAAATATTATAAACTAATGCTGCTTGACTACAACCCAACCTTGTACAATTGTAACTATCTCAGCGTAACAAAAGCCTATACACTTTTACCTTGAAGACACTCGGATTGTAACCGGACGGAAAGCCACGGCAGAAAATTATTCCACTCCCTTGCTGGCCGCATAATAAAAGACGAAGCAAACCGTTTAGTTGGAAAGCGTGAAATATCGACAACAAAGGGGTGAAGATTTGCTGACCGTCTGGTTGTCCGATGATGGAAAGGGCAGAATGAAATTAAATCACGTAATCTATGCGTCAACTCTACGGGGTGTATCCTATAGAATACGTAAACACTGGCTACTCTGCGCTGGTGCTCAAGGCTGACAACATTAGTTACAACCAAGTCGCGGTTGGAATAGAGGTTGGCTACTCTTATTCTCGAGGCTGACAAGATTGGTTTCAACCAATTCGAGGAAGGAATAAACAACAAAGCCGTTATAATCGACATGAATCTTTACAATATAATTGCTGATAAATATGTTATCCTATAGAATACCGAGTTATCTTCTCTGAGCGTGTGCTAGGGACTGACAAGTTTAGTTACAACATAATCGAGAAAAGAATAAAGAGAGTAACTACTCTACACCTGCACTTGAGGCTGAAAAGATTGTTTTTAAAGAAATCGAGGAAGGAATGAACAAAAAAGACATGTTATTATTAATAACCTGCACAATATAATTGATCATAAATATTCACTCATTAATTACAGCTTACCAAAAGTAAATTGTTCAACAAAGGCTTCCACCATATATCACCCCATTGGCGTTATTTACAATAGTTGCCACGCCTCCAAAGTTTTTTTTATTATCTAAGCTGTTATTAAAAAGATGTTGCCACCCATTTCCTTCTTCCTCTTCCTCTGCCGCCTCTTGGGATACCAACGGGATTGTATGGTGCGATGGTCTTAGTCTGCCAGCCACAACACGACTGATAAATAATAGTTCTCATACAATATACAATACCATAGAAGCAAAGCGTTTGGCATTTTTTGCTTCGCCATTCGTTAAAGTGGTGACAATGCTAACATTTTATTCTACTAGTATTTTATTTGATTTGTAACTGTATCATTACAGTGGCAAAGTCTATATTGTAGTTGGCAATGTGTAGGAAAACAGATCCTCATAATGTTTCATTGTAAAAAATACCGTTCCAGCCAAGAAGATCGCTTAGCTTCTTATAAAGCGGATTCTAAGCCTCCCTTTTCATAACCAACGTTTCCGTATGGTCGACTCGACAAAAAACATATTTTGCTACCCTATTTTCTGTCTCACCTTCCTCAAATATGATACAATATAAGCCTTTACCATAAATATTTTATTCGTACGGCTGAAATTTATTTTCACGTGAGTATGAGACGTCGTATTTTGATTTGTTTTGCCTGCAGTGTCACCTTCCGGATATTATATGGACTTCGCAGGAAATATGGATCTGGCACCAAAATATAATCATATAATGGTATATTTAGTGCCAAATACAGGGAAACACACTCGTTTTAAAGTACATTATATGAAGTGACCCTTATGCGATAGATATATATAACTAGCATCTAAGATTAAAAGAAAGCAATCAAAATCAAAACATAAACATTCTCAAAAAATCATCGATTTCTGTTTTTCTTTTTCACATAATTTGACTTTGAGTGTGATTAGAATTCAGGACCCGAGACGTAGTGGCCGCAAAAATGTACATATTATGTTAGAAAAGTGCATTGCGGTAGTGAATAGATCACTTTGTGTCTATTATTCGCTTACTCAGAGTGTTCCACTGAGTGATAATGGGTTTTCCGCTCAATGCAATTAGTTAATAGCAGTCTATCTAACGTTGAATGCGTATTGTATATTTTCCTTGGCTTTTAAATACAGTACGTTAGAGAAGAGATACGTTACGGAGGATCTATTCTATTCTAAATTTGCGTGACTCATGGGATCAAATAAGAGTTAAAGTTTATTTACAATAATTATATAAATTATTATTGATTAACATAACATTAACATCTGGTTCTTTTCTCGCTCAAAGGCTAAGTATAGCTATTCAGCGAGGAAACGCAGATAGGGTTCTTAAGACGATATCAGAGAATAATCCTATGCTATTATGCTACATAGCCCAACAGATTAGTAAGCCGAAGAGGCAATGGGCCGGCCATATAGCTCGTAGAACCGACAACCGTTGGGGAAAAAAGGTTCTCGAGTGGCAGCCTCGTACCGGTAGGCGAAGTGTAGGGCGATCGCCCACCAGATGGAGTGACGACCTGGTAAGACATGCAGGAAGTCGATGGATGCGTGTGGCTCAGGACCGTGCTTTGTAGCATACCTTGGGGGAGACCTATGTTTAGCAGTGGACTTGTGAAGGGCTGTAATGATGATGGTGATGATGATACATAAAATAGGTATACTATAATTTAAAACTTTGACTACATAAAGAACGCACTTAATAGCACGTATCCTTATGGCATGACTCGTCATGAATTTTTATATTGAAAATGGACTTTGGGCAATAAGGAATAGATATTCCTAATCCGATGCTCTTTGACAAACCCCAAGTGTAGACTTCTCCAGAACCATCAAAGACAATGTTTGTGTACCATAAGAGATGTGGGGAGTATACACGTGTCCATGAGTCCACTTTTCGAGGACAGAAGAAGATTAACCTTTATAACATCTTTCACAGACCGAAAACTCTTCCACAGGTTTCACAATATGTCTTTACCTATAAAATTATCGTTCTGCAGTACTGACCATTTTAAATCAAAATATTTTTTGTTTGGCTAAAAATTATAATTTCAAATTAATTTTATTTTAAAATCATGGAACCATTTTTTCAAAATTATTAATTTGTTTATTGATTAGCGTTACGTTTTTATCGAATTTTAATATTTTTCGTCATCATGCATACTTTAAAAATACGTTAATAATTATGGAATATCGGTACCGTCGTGACAGTAGCGCGGCACAAGCGGCAGGCACATCAACGACGTTTACTGAGCGAATACTACAAACGAGCGCACCACCTATTGTTTGTTTGCCAGCTTCGGAATTTCGACCTGAGCAATGAACTCTGTGGTCGTTCGTAAGCTTTCGTCATCAAAAAAGAAAAAAAATATATTTAGATAAATTAAAGGCAAGTTTAGTAGCTTATGATATTAAATGACAAGGTGCTTCACCTTGACATATGGACGCCCTACGAACTCAATGATCGCCAGTACGAGGCCAGCCGCTTATCGAACCTATTGATAAGAGGGCCGGATCTTTACTCGGTCAAAGGCTAAGCCACTCCTCTATATCGCAGGGAATAAGGCAGTTTGATAATTTAATTTTTTAGTTTTAGTTTCCTTTTTCATTATAGAAAATAAATATTGTACATTTTAATACATGGGAATATAATTAGGTCTTGAACCTATGAACTTGCCGTTCTGTAGGGATATTTCAAGTAAAATATTTTTTGTTTGGCTAAGAATTCTAATTTCAAATTAATTATATTTGAAAACATGGAATTCACTTTATAAAAGTTTTCACTGCGTATGAAATTTTGGCGTCATCATGGATACGTTTTTAAAGTATCAACTATATAACAAAAAAACTGTGGTTGCCATCCAGCTCGCCACGCATGGCAACTATGTGAACATACCTCCCATGATGAGTGTAAGGAAGAGATTGCCCCCAGTGCCCGACAGTCCCGCTATTCCTGGTTAAGGTGGCGACCATGGTAACGGCGGGGCAAGGGGTTCTAAAAATCAACGGTGAAGATTCGGTTGCCACTTAAGATGACTCGACCTGGCAAAATACTGAGGACTGCCGAAAAGACCATGGAGTTGGAAGAAGATATAGACAAGTTGCACGGGAATATTGTAGGATTATCTGAGGTCCGAAGAGAGGGGGAGGACATGGTGATTCTCGAATCCAGCAACTTGTTCTGTCACAGGGAGGGCAGCCGTCTGTCGTGAGCAGAAGTTGGATTTATCGTCCACAATTCTCCCATTAACAACCCTCTAAAGATTTGGAGTGTTTCGACAAGGGTTGCCAACCTTATACTCAGAATAACCAAATGGTATTCGCTGAAGGTCATACAGGTTTACGCACCAACCTCGGCACATCCCAATGAGGAAGTGGAGGAAATGTATTTGTAGTAGGGCTATGATGGTTATCCGAGTACAGAACTAGAGTACGAAACCTATCCTACTGCAGAGAGGTGTTAGACAGGGTGAAGTTATATCTTTTTTTTTTCCATAATAAAAACGTTACCTCCACACTAGGATTTTCTTCTGTATCGTGGGGCAGTTTACAAACACAAATTTCACAAGGACAAACATCCAGACCCGGAACAATTACTTGTAGGCCATACAAATACTTGTTCCGTGCGGGATCCGAACCCACAGCCCCCAGCGCGGCCACTCATTGCTAAGCCAATACGCCACGGAGCCGTCAAACAATCTATGCACAAGAATGCCTAGAGTCGTGCAGCTTTCACGTCACCTAAGCAATGTCAATGCGATCCGACCATTTTACAACTGATATTAGTCGGCCGTTGCTACACCAACTTGCGAAACGAGCTCGTAATGATTATAACTATGTAATTGATTACTGTTAAAATTGCCACACGGCGTACGAAATTATATCGCTTATAACGACCGACGTATGACCGTGCAAACACATCACCTCACGTACAACTGACGGGTATGCAATGAAAGCGCCCGTGCGTCTTTAAATTGTTAATTAAAACTGTTTATTAGTTATTTTTTATACTGTCGTACAGCAACAGCAGCTTTAGCTAAGTTTTTGTGTTTTTATACAAAATATAATGAGACAATGAAACATGTAGTAGCGCAGCTTGCTTAATAGGGAGAACCGGACGCGAACCAGGGCACAATGTCTTCGCCGCGGCCCGATATCCACTTAAGCTATTACGATTATTAACACAGTGTCGAAATTTACCTTCTCATATTGTAGCAGTTTTTCATTGCCTGAAAAATTAAATATAAATCCTAGCTAGATCGATTTATTGCCCCCAAAACTCCCTGGACACTAAATTTTATAAAACCGTTGGAGCCATTTCCGAGATCCCGAATATATATATATAAGAATTGCTCATTTAAAGGTATAGGATAAGATAGAATAGCAAAAAATGGCCGCGATAAACCTAACACAATCAATGTCATATAATAGACTGTAATAAATTTAAAACTGTCTGTCTACCCAGTTCCACCATTTATTCATTATATATTTTTAATTTCACAGTATTTTAGGAACAAAATATTATTATATGTATGTATTATAATAAAAAGCTAAACTAAAATTATCCTTAAAGCCACACTTTTTGCGGTAGAGTATAACAGCGTAAAATAAGAGCATAATCCTGCTTTGTTTCGTACGTGGAGTGACGGGAAAAAGTATCTCCTTTTTTAGCTAGTTACGAATCATCCCAGCCCTTGCCAGTCCTCAGGGGTGATGATAATATATCTGAATGTCGATTCTTAATTGAGAATAAAATGTAAATGTCCGTAAGATACAGCAACCATTCATCATTAAGTGGAACGTGTGCTCGTATGTCGCACTTATTTTTATAAAAAATAGCACCACGATTGCTGCGTTTCCAAGCTGAATAGCTATATTTTTAGCCTTTGGTGCAAAAGAACCAGCTCTCTTATTACCATTTCTTTTGGAAACTTCACCACTCAAAGGCCCTGTGAACCAGTAATCCTTGTGGCATTTCTGGATGGGAGGGTAAGTTTAGCGAACGTGATATGCTGTAATGATGACGACGTATGACCAATACACAATATGTGCACAAATGCAAACATTTTTGAGATAAAAGAACTGCTTGGACGGCCAATTTAGTTGAAATCCGTTATGTCCTAGCGGGCTTTAGAAGTAACTGGACGTTTTTTGTCCACTTTGTTCTATCATCAAACTAAAAATAAAACTAAGTGAACAAACCCGCAAAATAACGAGCGAAGCCTACACTGACCGCTATGGTAGGTATAAAATACATTCCAGGGCGGTGAAATTGAATCATCTGAAGATCGCAATAACATTACATAATGTCGAACATAATCACTTGCTTTTGTAATAAACAATACGTCTGTGCTTTGTCTGATGGCTTAAGCATCAAATGTTCGTTTCAAATTTCAGTATACGCAGGAAACCTGAATTCGATCCACGGGCTGAGCAATAAAGAACAACGTAACAAAACCTGTCAAAACAATTTCACAAAATTATAAACAATCGAACTGTTCATAATATGACTCAGAACATTGAAATGGTTAACAATAATGTCGTCCAGACCGAATTCCGCTCTGCGCAGGACAGGATTATAGTGCCCGAGTGTATGCTCAAGTACAAGTGCACTTTTTTTGTTTCGACGAGATATCCACACGACTGGTGTAGATCAGGCACAAGACCAACGGCTTTACGTACTTCTCGTGGCACGGGGGTGAAACACCGCTATCTTCCCGACTGCACGCTGCTACTTAGAATTTCTAGACAGAAAAAGCCAATAATTGTTTTTTTTAAGTCCGATTCGGGATCTCATGACCAGCAGACGCAGTGACGATCACAAGACCAACAACGGCAGTCAGTTTTCTAAGAAACGTTATGTAAAAGTATCAAACCTCAAACCCTGAATAGAACAACGTGCTCAACTTCGCTCGATTACCTCTAAGAAACATATTTTCTTTATACTCTCCTCCGATACCTCTTAGAAAGACACATTTTTCAAGTATCGTAAATTTTGTCGTGTTTTGAAGACGTAAAGAAATCCATCACTACAATATGTACCATGCCAGCATTTTTATTTTCTCAGACAGATGGTGAGATACCATCTCGTTTACGCCAAACATAAAATACTTAAATCGTCGACGGGCAACGTCATATGTGCGATCAGTGGTTGTTTATAGTAAGACACAGTAAGCACTGGCCTAGGGCATCATCGCAGTGGGAGGGGCCATCGGTTATTCAACTTGTGATAAAAAATTATGTTTTACTGTGGAAAAAAAATACATTATGCTAGTTAATCAAAATAGAAATGAACACTGTCGCTATTACAATTATAAAAGCACATAAATAAACTAAATGATTTAGATTTGAATTATTTTGGAACATAATTCAAACTAGAAAAATAAGTTTTTTTTTTAAATTTAGTAATCTCTAAAGTATTCGATATCAATATTCGCAATGTTTTGTTCTCATTTTTCATATTGCATGTATTTTCATTTCTAACTATACAAATTAATAGTCAAAGGGAAATACCACGGGTTAGGGGGGGCCTGTAAAATTAGTTTTGTGTACTGGAAACATTGATAATTTTTTTAATTACTAAACTATTAATGTTTCGTCAAAAATTACTTACTGCTCTTCTACTCTTGATTAGGACAGCAGACTTCTCGACGCTCTCAAAGCTGTTTACCGCATATAACGAATAATAGCACTTGTTGCGCCTGCTATACGTTACAGGGTCTAGCTCAAGTGTGAGAGCGATCGTGATCGTTATGCTAAAGCGTTATGAAAATAAGGCCAACTAGGTAAGTGTTCGCACCTAAAACGCCTTTGTTTTCAAAAACATAAGATTAAATAAAAGTTGAAGTGGCCTCAGTTATCAAGTTGCATTATATTTATACTCTCAATCTTGGGAAAATAAAAACATTAAATATAAAAAAACTGGCCTTCAATAATAGAAAGGTACAGATAAAGATAAAAAAAGTTGTTTATACATTAAAAGGTGAAAAGTATGCAATAAATGTATAAATAATGTAGGTATATCATAAAAAAATTGGCACAGGCAAGTTCTCATTTCTAAAAGAGAGTTATGGTAATGATTTCTTATATTTAAACGAACGCTACATAATGAATGAAACCACTTTTACGGAGATTTTATCACGTTTAATTTACTTTATTTTAATTCCCAACGTTTCAGTTAATGTATGGATTACCAAAATACACAAACCAAACGCTCCATTACGTCCAATAGTGACTCAGATCGATTCGCCAACTTACAGATTGGCTTAACACTTAGCAAAAATACTATCACAACTCAGAGGACACACGAAGGATTCATACCACTTTGTTAGTGAGATAAAAGACCTACGTCTTACTGACAATGGAACCATGGTCGGTTTTGATGTTCAGTCTCTATTTGTTATTTACTTGCCTACCTGTTGAAGACTGCATCTTCATTGTAACAAGAAAACTAGAGGAAAAAAAATGCCAGCGGTATGTGCAGTATTACTCAGACGTTGTCTTACATTTGGCTATCTACTGAGGAAGGAAGAGTTTTACAAGCAAGTAGATGGTGTTTGTATGGGCTCACCTATATCTCCTATTATAGCCGATATATTCATGGACGACTTACTGCGTCTGTAACTCCAAGGTTCTATACGCAGTACGTAGACAATACTTTCACGATTTTACCATCACACAAAGTTAACTGCGTTTACTGAACATCTTAATTCCATAAACTCTAAAATTCGATTTACAATGGCGTTAGAAGCAAATAATTCCTTAGATGTGCCGATCATCTGTGTCAGTGTGTATAAAAAAAGACCCATACACACCGATATTTAAACGGTGAATCTCTCCACCATCCATGGTACAAATCTACCATCATCAAGTCTTTGTTACAGAGACCACGAGAGATCTGTGACGACAAACACCTGGCCTCCGAGCTTTAATACGTTAAGCAGGTTCTGCCTGAAAACAAGCTTCGGGTCCTGCGCCTACGTCACAGTGACCGAGTGAAGGTACGGTTGAGCGTGTGACTGCTGTACTACCTCACGTCAGAGGCGCCACAGACAAGATTGGCTACATCTTGAAGCGAGCTTCTATTAGAACATTCTACAAGCCACTGAAGAAGATTATTCAATTTCTACCACCCGTCTCAAGTATAATGTTCTTCTACCAGATACAGGAGTGTATAAGCTTGATTGTAAATGTGGTCCCGCATATATAGGGCAAACAAAAAGATCTATAAAAACTAATTTAAATAGAGATGGAGGCTGGGTACTACCACCTGCTTGGGATCCCGTAATTAATAAAATTACTTAAAACTTATCCCAAGGTAATATTATTTATTCTGTGACCCATGCATACCACTGCAAGACTTGAGTCACAGTAAGTTCTTTCTGCATAGATCGGATCAAAATTAATAATTAAAAAGCTGAAGGTGTTACGGCCCTGAGTTGCCCACACGAAGGTCGACTGGATTAGGGCCCATAGTAATCCAATACGATGGACAACAAAGAAGAGAGCCCAATGGCTTATGGAAAATTATTATATAATGATGAGCAAGCAAACACAAAACTTACCTAGTTCAGGAGTAGGGTAGACCCCAAGGCGTCGTCAGCGTGATGTGAAGGTAGTGTGGGTGTGTATATGAAA
>DWHP01005300.1:0-12012 GCA_018247895.1 Parnassius honrathi | reverse complement strand
TATATATACTAAAAAATTAAATACTCAATAGAAGAAATTTTCACGGTTGGTCTATTTTATGAATATTGAAATCGTAATTTTTGACGAATATCAGATCAAAATCCGACATCGTCAACTGAGTAGGAAATATACGTAGGTACCTAAGTATACGTTACGTGCACACGTGACAAGTGAACGTGCGTGCCCACATATTGTAGTAATGTGATAATCTCAGTGACCTGAGGGGACACGTCCTACATCGAGACATGGAAAACAATTTTTGTGCAAATAACATGTTAGGAAAATAACGACTCTAGCTAAGATTTTTTAAAGAATAAAATAGAAATGTGATACATTTATCCTCGGTTAAGAATCAAAACACAGACGCATTGTCTTCTTTGAGGAATAAGATGTAATGTTTCCAGTCCAAGTCCGCTGTTGGATGTGAGCCTAAACCTGAGCCTAAGAGAATTTGCCTTAATTGTTACGCTTGACATGTCGATCGACGATCCCAGAGCCAGATATTTGGCACCAATTGACATTATTACCATCATTAGTCCGATTATTTTACGTTTGGCATATACGAGATAGTTACCAGTATCTGACCGAAACCGTAAAATTTTTCTGGCATTTCTCAAAGACTCCTATCCTACACACGGAAAGAAATAGGTTGATGGATCCTCATCAATTTAATATAATACATATGTCAATCGTGGGATGCAACGAAAGTGACTCAAGTATCAATATACTACCCATACCATAGCCAACTAACAAAGCAGCGATTTGTTTTCAATTCAAGTGTCAGTTTTGGCAATGGTTGAAATCGGACACCGAAGGTTAATAGGGAAGAAGTTTGACTGCTAGGTCACGAAATATTCATAATATTAGTGTATTGTGTTTTTAGACCGCGTTTGCCTAATATATTACGCTATTATTAAGTTATTTTTCTGAAATCCACGTCATTCGCAGAACAAAAAATTTCCAATAAGTTCCGAATTTTATAACACCACATTTTTTGTCAGCTCATATTATTATCTTATCGACGAAAACGTTTTTGTATGCAAAGCTGTTAATACATTTAAACTCTTGAGTGCCATGTCATACATTCATATTTACAACCCTCTGTAAAAATGCATTTTAGTATACTATAGTACTTAGTCAGAATTATGATAATGTAAAATGTATTTATTTGATTAGGTGGATTTAATACCGTGTGGTATTTCGTGCGTGTCAATCGTGAGAAACAGGGAAAAATGTTGGTGTAAGCTAGTCAAAAACTCTGTAATGAAATTAAAATTATTAAGTTGAAAAGTTTAATTAAATAGAAAATAGAAAAATATTTATTTAATGATATACCATCATTACTGATTTAATTGATTTTCAAATAGGAAATCGTTTATAGTGAACAGAATATTTTGATAAACTAGTTTAGGTAATTTAGTGATTATTATAGTTTTAGTGTTATATTGGTTAAAGTACTAATTATGTCTATCGCGTTACTCTTTTGTTTAAACTACTGTTTTATTTTCAGGTTATATTGCTATTCTGGATCATAGTTTCATTCATCTTGAACTTGACTCTAAAGAAGTATGAAGATATAGGAAAGAAGAACACTATGAGATACTGGCAAGTCGATCAAAAACGCAGAGATATTGGAAGAAACCTCTATCATTTTAGACATGATAGCAACAGAAACAAACAGAGTATATTTATGATGCCTATTTAAGAGGACTAATAAATTATGCAGACCGAATCATGGGCAACAAATGAGACATTATATAATGATAACTCAACAGGCAATAATCAAAATGCAAACGTTACCGAACTTGCAGATCCAATTGAAAACAAAGCAGTCCAAGCCGCTTTCTGTACAGTGTATACAATTATTTTTGTCGTCGGCATCTTCGGTAATGCATTAGTTTGTTACGCTGTTATTAGAAACCGGGCAATGCAAACAGTCACAAATTTGTTCATCACGAATCTAGCGCTCTCTGATATATTATTGTGTGTGTTTGCCGTACCATTTACACCTCTTTATACTTTCCTGGGAAGATGGGTGTTTGGAAGCTTGTTATGCCATATCATGCCTTATGCTCAAGGCTGCAGCGTCTATATCTCAACTCTTACATTAACATCGATAGCGATAGATAGATTTTTTGTAATCATATATCCCTTTAAGCCCCGAATGAAGATAAAAACTTGTATTGGACTGATAATATTCATTTGGGTTTTTGCGTTATCGGTAACATTTCCCTATGGATACTATATGGGGCTACAGGATATCTATTGTGCTGAGGAGTGGCCATCGGATCAAATTCGAAAAGCTTTTGGAGCTGTTACAACAATTATGCAGTTTGTAATACCCTTTATAGTAATGGCATTTTGTTATACTTGCGTTAGTATAAAACTAAATGATCGTTTAAAATCAAGACCCGGTAGTAAAAATAGTAAAAAAGAAGATGCAGAACGTGAAAGAAAGAGAAGAACAAACAGAATGCTTATTGCAATGGTAGCTATTTTCGGTCTTTCTTGGTTACCACTAAACCTTATAAATATAAGTAGTGACTTTTATTCCTTAGCTGAGGCTTGGAGGTACTACATGGTATTATTTTTCGTTGCACACTTTATAGCAATGTCTTCCACGTGCTACAATCCATTTCTATATGCTTGGTTAAATGAAAACTTCCGGAAAGAATTTAAACAAATACTTCCCTGCTTAGGCGCATTTGTAATTAGAAAGTCAAAACGAAAATTTAATCAGTCAGAGAGAACGGGTATGTATCGATCGGAAAAATCATGTAATGGCAATGAAACTGTGCAAGAATCACTACTGACTTCAACTGTAAATACAAGTAGAATACCTTCAAATAGGTACAAAATCGAATTCAACGACAAAATAGAAACTTATGGAGACGAAAATATAAGTCCAGATGATAAACCGGATGAAAGTCCAAGTCCTAATGAAGACTGTATTAAAATGTACATGATTGTAGATAAGTCGGTAACGACGTCTGATAAGGAGCCTATAGTATCTGCTTTGTAGTTTTAACGGTAAGTTAATAAGAATATTTGAGAAGGTTAGAATATTTATTACACAACTTATCAGCTGTGCAAGATGAAATGATGAGTATATTTTAAGCAATTATAAGCCAAGACTTGACTTCTATCCCACCTGGTGATAATGTAAATAAGGATGTTAAAACGAACTTACTTAGATAATCAAGGACTATTTACTTTTGGCCTTATGTAGAGCCGCAATGATGATATTTGCTGTAAGCTTTCCGAATGACCGAAAGAAACTGCTTAGTTCGATTGTGCGGTAAGTTGTTAAGAAAGGTATGGAGACTGTCTGTCTGATAGTCTGGACATATGATTATGTAAGAGAGAGTAAGGAACTATGTCTTGGGTATACATATTATACATGAATCAGAACCCTTATTTCATGTACATACTATATAATATATAATACATATAATAAAAACATTTATTGTGACGTTACTAGCGAGTGAAGGGCCGCAATGTATGAATGAATGAGTGATTTTTTCTATTTCTGTTACACTATTAAAATCCACTGCTGAACGGCCTCACCTGGGTTACCTCAAAGGGGGGATATTTGTCATAGTCGACACGATTGGCAACCAGGTTGGCAACCGCAGTTTTGTATTTTCAGTCCCTATTAAGAAGGCACTGCTGTTCATCTCCTGATTTGTTTCCTTCTGTCGCCTCGGACGAGACCCGTGGGAATATATGGGGTAGTGGATATTCTTACCCTCCACTATAAAATATGAATATACAACATGAATAATAATGCTGTTCCCTGTTGACGGTCTGGGTACCTATGGCGTAAATAGGATGTTATACCGTTATTTTACAACTTATATTTTCTGGTATCTCTTATGACACCTATGAGATGAAACGCGATTACAGACCCTCTAAAGCCACGAGTACCAAGCAAAACAGTAGACTGGCGTAATAGTAGTTTAATAGCATTATAAAACTGTTGCATTCAACCAAATGATTAAGTATTTTACTGACTTTATTCAACTTTATAACATACATTCTGGATTCGACAGGTCACCAAAATTTAATCATATAAAAGGGCTATAAAAAAGTAAATCGCCTTTTTAGAGCTACGCTATCAAGCCAGTTCTATCTTTATAAAAAATAATGACTCTATAAAAAAGTCAGGATAATGCGTGATAGAACAAAATATCACATGATCATGATTAACTTCCCGTTAAGAAAATTGAAAATTTTCAGTTTTCAAAAGTTATTGGTTTCACCCCGATTTCCGAAAATCGAGTTTTCATCAGATCTCGACGTTTTGAGATCCCAGGAAGCTATTCTGACTAATTTCAAGTGGACGTCCGTACGGATGTATGTACGGAAGTGTGTGTTTGTGTGTGTGTGTGTCTCTCTATGTCTGTGTGTGTATATGTGTGAGTGTGTGGGTCTCTCTCTCTCTCTCTCTCTCTCTCTCTCTCTCTCTGTGTGTGTGTGTGTGTGTGTGTGTGTGTGTGTGTGCGTGTGTGTGAGCATGTAAACCTTTCATAACTTTTGAAGGTCTTGATCGATTGAGGTGCGGTTTAAATATCTGAATGTGGAATAAATTTGGTGATTTTATGAACTGATTCAGACGAGTAGATTTTGAGAAATGTTAAAAATAAAAATTTAGAAAAAATTTTTTCAAAATTTTATCTCACCGACCAATTTCAAAACTGACCAGTTTTTAACCTCAAAAATTGACGTCGAATGCCGTTTGGAAAATAAACACCGGTTCATTCGTTCGTGAGATACCGAAGCAGAAAGAATTTGAAAAAAATGTTTTTTTCACATAACCTCGAGATTTCGCAACGTAATTTGGTGAAATTTGGAGAGCTTTGCATTCGAAATTAGCGGGAAGTTCCAAGGTTGACCTGCAGGGTCAATAAATTGTTTTTAATGTTTTTCTCAAAATACATCTTTGGTTCATTTATACTATAAAACAAGTAAGGTAAAGTTTGGTTCATTTATTAATGCCGTACTGCTACTACCTATTAAAAGTACACTGCTGAACATAGGGCAGTTTATAAAAAGTGCTATGAACTAGTACCACTCTTGGCAGGCTGGTTGGCAAACGTATTTTTTTATTTTTTATTGTTATTAGGAAAATACTGATGCCTACTTTTAGGTTTAAGGTTGTCGTAAGAGTCGACAGCAATCCTTCTCACACGGTGACACCCACGGACGAAATGGAGTAGGAGATATTCTGTCACCGGCCTCTTCACGGCGGACAATGGGTAGCGCTTCCTCATGGCAAGCGTGTTAACTAAAGCAAAAATCCCCTACCTACCTACGATAATTATTTTAGAAGCCGTCTCAGACTAATTAAGTGTACTTCGTAATAACCCGAATGACCAAATAACTAAAAAACGCCTGTCCAACGACATGGTGATTTTCCAAATGACATTGTATTTCGTATTTCTTAACAGTAACATGTACTCAAAAATATTTGATTTCAAAACAAATTATTTTTATGGAATAAAGATACCTAAGAAGTGTTTTACCGTTATAAATTAAAAATATTAAAAAAATTATAAACCCGCCTGCTAATTGTGGCAACTATGGCAGATATTCCCTGCTGTTGGACTTTTGATAGGCTTTGATAGGTCATGAATAAATAAATGTTGAACATACCATTGCTTACTACCATTTTAACACATAACTCTTTATTAAACTCCATGTTACGTAGCACTGTAGCAAAACTGAACTTCAAGCGTTTTTGGAAAAAATCTTGCATTCAACCTATCACACACATATGTATGTGTGTGATATACATATATACACACACATATATATATGTGTATATATGTATATCATATACACACACATATGCGTGTGTGTGTGTGTGTGTGTGTTATATAAGTTACAAAAATATTTCTGCTAATTTGTTCTAACACAGATGTCGGACTTCTGGCTCAGCGCGACTGGCCGTAGTCGTGTCCACAATCTGTTCTTGGGTTAAGTCAGTCAATTAGTATTAACTGAATGTCAAAGGAATTGTTGCAATAGCAGTAATATCCAGCCCACTTAAATGTTTCAATATCTTGTTTATATCGTAATGTTATAGGCTAAAATAAATCAAACTTAAACACTACTAAAATAAATCAAAATTGAACATTAGATAAATTATAAAACAAAAGATATTAATTAGGAAACGTTTAAATATTTATTAGAAATGAAGGTAATTAAAGTAATACTTTTTTATTTAGTTTTCTTTAATGAGAGTGTGATAGTGAGTTCATTTCTTTGAATAGTCAGGCAGTATTATTCAATAATATAACCAATTTTAACCTAATTTTTATTCTGTTGCAGGGATGAAATTACAATTTCACACAGCAGAGACATTTGCAGTCACCTTATTTCTGCTGCAAATAAAATGGAGTCCATTATATCAAACGTCATTTATTTTCAAACTCAACATAAAATAGAATATTTGGACAAATTTGTGACAACTTATAGATATATCTTATTGTACAACTTGGTTAAATTATTAATGTTAATATAAGTCAACACGCTATTGTTAAATATTGTAATATCTATGTAAACTGAATATGTAACTATGTTTTGTAATATATAATAATACATACATATGTACTATATATTAGGCTGGTGTACAAAAAGTGTATACGTCAATTAAAGTTCATAAGAACTTTGAGCCCATTGACGAATGTACTTTTTAATCAGTTTTATTATTTATTAAAGTAGTAAGTTAAGTGTATTATTATAAAATATTTTTGTAATTGTTACTGTAAAATAGAAATATAAAACATATTACAACGCCTTGTAAAGTATACCAATGAATCTGAATGAGTGCAATTGCTATTGTGTCAATAAAATATCCAATACAATATTTGACGTTTTACTAAATCAATATTACTATCTATAACATGTCGCAGCCAACTAGCTTAATTAGCCCTTCAGTTAACAGCCTAGACGTTTTACTAAAAGCCGCCGTTCAAGTAGTGGCTAGAATGATATTCAGTCGATACGTCTAAATACAACATTGCAACTATTTTCCTATTTTTTTTAAGGTTATCCTCCATATTAACATCGACAATATAAAGATTAACCACAAAGTCACGTCTGATTTTATTTATTGATATTTTTACACTATAATTTATATTTCAATTATCGTTAACATGCCTTTTATTGTATTTTCCTATACAATAAATAGTAATTTATGAATTACAAACCAAGAACCTGACTCATCATCATCATGATCATCATTACAGCCCTTCACAAGTCAACTGCTGAACATAGGCCTTCCCCAAGTAATGCCACAAAGCACGGTCTTGAGCCATCTGCATCCATCGAGTTCCTGCATGTCCTACCAGGTCGTCACTCCATCTAGTGGGAGATCGCCCTACACTGCGCCTACCGGTACGAGGCTGCCACTGGAGAACCTTTTTTCCCCAGGACCTTCAGCGAATAACGTTTGGTGATTCTGAATATTAGGTACGCAACCTTCATCGACATACTCGCAATCTTTACAACGTTGTTAACGAAAGATTTGTGGACGATAAAACCAATACCTCCTTGGGACAGATGGTCGACCTCCTGGTCCTCCCCCTCTCTTCGGATCTCGGATCATCCTATTATATTTTAGCGCAACTTGTCTATCTCTTTTTCCAACTCCAGGATCTTCTCGTCAGTCCTCAGGGTGCGTGCGTTATATGTTGCCAGGTCGAGTCGTCATAGGTGGTAACCGAACCTCCACCTAAGATTCTTAGCACCCTCTGCCCCGCTTTTACCGTGGTCGCTACTGTAGCCAGGAATAGCGCGACCGCCGTGGACTAGGGACCATCTATTTGCGTCGTTTCGCATGGTGATACCCCTCGTAGTTGCCACGCTTGATGAGCGAGTAGGCAACCGCAGTGTTATTTTTCTGTACAGTTGCTGCTCTCAGGAAGATGCTGCCGCCTATTTTCTGCCTGTTTACCCTCTGTCGCCTTCTACGACACCCACGGGGAGATATCGGGTAGTGAATACTCTTAACTGCCACTACACGGTAAACCGCCACTACGCGGCAAATTAAAGCAAAATATTATGCTAAAATTGAGACTAAGATTGAGAGAGGGCGCTACTGTGTCATGGTATACATCGACTCCGTAAATGAAATCAAGTTAAAAATATAAAACAGTGGCTTTTTTAATGTGTTAAAGTGTTAAGTGATACAAAACCTTGGCATAAATATTATATATTGGAGTTAAGTGACATAACTATCAACAAACAATTGAAAATCAAAACTATCTATAGTGCAAAAACAATTGTCAGTGATTTCTGTTTATGGACTTTTTCTCGCAAATACAGGCTAAACAGTAATTAAAAATAATGGTAAAGTAAGTCAATAATTCTAAAGTGTTATGTGGGCAAAAATTAAGTGGAGTTTTTACCATTTTGTTGAAAAGATAAAAAACACAACCTCAAAATTAAATGACTGTTCAAAATTACTAGCTGTAACCGTTCAACAACTCTCAAACAAAGCTCAGCGCCATCTGTTATAAACGGACCGTATTACAACGATAAACAATTGAGCTCTTATTGAGTATTTACCATCAATCTGATAGTACAAAGTCAGTTTACAAGAGGGCGCCTCAGGTAGAGAAATACTAATAAACCATGGAAGAAATTATAAATGCACTTAAAAAAATACAAAAAGAATTAGACGAACAAAAAACTATGATTCGTAAAACCGGAGAAAATGTAACAGAACAAGTAACACAGAATATAAATAAAATATTGGAAGAAAAATTTTGTGTATGGGAAGAAAAACATAAAAAATTGGAAGAAAGAGTTGCAAACCAAGAGAAAAGACTGTACTTCTTGGAAAAGCAGGCAAGACAAAGAAACATCGTATTTTTTGGTATCGTAGAGAAAGAATCATCGTATGAAAACTTAGTGAACAACTTTATCAAGATAATAGAGGAAAATTTCTCTATTAAATTAGATAGTGGAGATATCCAAGAAATTAAGAGAATAGGAAAAAAAGGAGACAGACCTCGCCCAATAGTGGTAACATTTACAACTCTTGGTCTGAAGAACAAAATTTTCAAACAAAAAGGGGCACTAAATGACACTCAATATTATATGAAAGAAGATTATCCGGCATATGTTTTACAAAAAAGAAAAGAATTACAGCAACAATTAAAAATAGAGAGAGAAAAGGGAAATAACGCAATCATAAAATACGACAAACTAATTATACTAAAAAACAACAATAAAAGAACATTATCTACCTCACCTGAAAACTTTTTCCATTTACAAGGACACAAAAACATGCAAGCCAGTAAGAAAAACAAAACTCAAAAATTGCACTCATCAGCTCCAAGATCCAATAGTATCTCTGAAGGAGTTTTGAAACCTGGCATGCTGAACTATTTAGTTAATAATAATACCAACACAAAATCAGACAAATGTGACAACAAAGATAAAAATACATAGCAACTAGCACCCCTCTCTACTACAGATTTTATAAAAAAACAAGTCCAATCAAGCAATATAAAATATCTTCCAACCCGGCTGGTCACCGTGGAAGATTATGACCACCACCCTCCAAAGAAAGACACGTTAAATCGTCGAAAGCTTAGAACACCTGCGGAAAATAAGCTCTACATAGCAACATACAATGTCAGAACACTTGCCTCCTATGAAAGATTAATTGAACTAAGTAAAGCTCTAGATAGAGTCAAATATGACATTATTGGTTTGTCCGAAGTTAGACGACTTGGAAATAAGATAAAAGAATACGAGGATTTCATACTTTGTCATATAGGCCACACGCCAGGACAACACGGAGTAGGCTTTCTACTAAACAAATCTTTAAAACAAAACATTGTAAGCTTTACCGGCATGTCTGACAGAGTAGCACTGCTGAACATCAACTTACAGGGGTATAATCTAAGCATAGTTCAAGCATACGCTCCCACAGCGACAGCAGACGAAGAAGAAATCGCGGCGTTTTATATCTGTATAGACAAAGCATTGGAGTCAGCAGATAAACATTTAATATTAATGGGAGATTTTAATGCTAAAATAGGACAACCACTAAAAGATGAACACAAAATAACAAAACAATACGGATATGGGGAAAGAAACGAACGAGGCCAGGGGTTAATAGACTTTGCTTATGAAAACAATCTATCTGTGATCAACACCTACTTCAACAAAAAACAAAGCAGCAGATGGACATGGCGCTCTCCAAACGGAAAATACAACAATGAAAACGATTATTTACTTTCTAATCAACCAAAAATGTTCCTGAATATAGAAACACTAAACTTGAATTAGTCCTCAGAGCTACAGTAGCGCTAATAAATATAAAGAAAAGAACAAAAGAAAAATCAAAAGAACAATCTCAAAACAGAGGCAGAAATAGAAAAATACAGAGAGAACCTAAAAAGTCATCTACAAGTCTTACTCGCCTATAAAACGTCAGAAAAAATACAAACCTACTATGACAAATTACTAAACATTATCAAATATAGTATACAAAATACAAAACAAGAAAAAAACGCCACTACGAAACAAAGAGTTTTAACAGAATGAACCGTGTCACTAATGAAAAGGAGGCAAGAACTACAAAGAAAAAAAGATAAAGCACGATCGCAAAAGAAAAGAAACTCGGCGCTCTATATAAACTAACAAGTAAGTATATTAAATTCGATTACCAAAACTAAAGAACAAATATTATACAAAAAAATATTGGACAGGGTAAAAGTCTCAAAAAAGCATATAAAGAACTGCGAACGAATACATCTTGGATTGAAGGCTTGAAACAGCTAGAAAAAACATCACAAAACCGCAAAGATATTATTAATATTGCTACAGACTATTACCGAAACTTGTACAATACCGAACAAGAGACAGAAAACAACAAATAAGACGTTGGCTACGTAGTATCCGAAGAGAAGACAGAGGTTATAAACGAGTTTGAAGCCATACAAACGATAAAGAAACTAAAACTAGAAAAAAGCCCAGGGTCTGATAACATCACCAATGAAGCCTTAAAATATGGCAGCATGTTTCTAGCTACACCACTTGCAAATATGTTTAACATCATACTAGAGTCTGCAAATACACCTTCGCAAAGGTCAGAATCTGATATAATACTTCTATATAAAAAAGGGGAACCAAACGACATCGGAAACTACAGGCCCATTAGTATTCCACCAACTCTATATAAACTATTCTCTTCGGTTATAGAATACAGAATAAGCAAAACTTTGGAAAGAAAGCAACCATTAAAGCAAGCTGGCTTCCGGAAGGATTTCTCAACGGTAGACCATATACACACCCTAGAACTTGTCATCAAAAAATACCATGAAAATAAACGAACACTGTACATAGCCTTTATTGACTACCGAAAAGCATTTGACAATCTCACACTCAAGCATCTGGGAAGCCTCAAAAACACAAGAAGTAGGAAAGGAGTACATTGAAGTAATAAAAAAAATATATAGAGCAAGCACAAGCAGAGTCAAATTGGAATCAACTGATCCAAGCTTACCCATTAAAAGGGGAATCAGACAAGGAGATCCTTTGTCTCCAAAAATTTTTATAGCGGTACTGGAATGTGTCATAAGTCGATTGAAACGGAAGTCATGTGGCCTAAATATCAAAGGTATTTAGGCCACATGACTTCCATTTCAATCGTATTATACTTGAGTCACTTAAGATTCGCAGACGACCTGAAAATAGTGGCATGTTACAATACATGATAGACACTCCACACAGAAACCATGACAAATAGCTCAAGAAAAAACGTTACTATTGAAAATAAACCGCTAGATTATGTGGAACAATATATCTACCTCGGAAAGCAAATAGGGTTTAAAAACAATAACAAGCTAGAGCTAGAAGTAGAATGAAGATCAAAAATAACTTGGAATAAATTCTGATCATATAAGGAAATACTGGGTTTTTCAACAAGAACTTTGTTTTCTAAAACAAAATAAAACAAAGAGTTTAGATGAAGATGATTCAAATTTTTAT
>DWHP01005299.1:0-12013 GCA_018247895.1 Parnassius honrathi | reverse complement strand
CTTACTAAACATAATTTTTATGAGATTATTCTGCGACCCAAATCGCGCAATACGGTGACGGATCAGCGCAACTAAACCCCGCGACACGGGCCTCTGCGAACATATGGGACGCACCACAGTATATTGGCTGACAGAACCACACGCGGAACGAATCATTACACTGCACCTTCAGCCTGCGATATTCCTCTTTAGTGGCATTCGTCCACAGCTGAACAGTATAAAGTGGCTGTCAGTAAGCTGAAAACAACGCCAGTTTGGTGGTAAAAGAACACCTTTAAAAGCGTCGAGCTATCATGTTGACTCGCACTGACAACGAACGTCGCCCGCGGTCCATATCGGAACCATCACACAGATCCTGAGTAACAAATGACCCAAGTATCTAAACGTCGTTACCCACTCCAATTGCGAATTACACAAATACTTTGGGGGGAAATGAGGTTGAACACTACCACTCTTAAAAAGCAAACAAACAGACTTCTTGGTGTTGTACGGGTATGATCCATCGCATATTCCTCACATGTCTGGAGTAGTGCACAGAGCGCACAAATCGAGGGATTCAGCAGCACCATATCATCAACGTAACTCAAGTTATTAAAGCATTCAGAACAAATGTGTGCTTTTAAGCTCCTCGATCAGCTGATCAACATATAGATTAAAAAGCAGCGGCGATGTTAGCCCTCCCTGCCTCACGCCGTATTGTAGGAGAAATTCTTTAGAATATGTATCACGCCACTTTACTATATTAATTGGTCTAATACCATGCGGTCAATATGTTAATACATAATGACGGTACCCCCGCATCACGTAACTTCCTCCAGAGTATATCATAATTGACTCTGTCAAAAGCCCTCCAAAAATTGAGCACCGCTAATATGTAAGTATATTTGGAAATAACGTCTAATAATACGGTGTCAAACAGTTTAGCACAAGTAGTTGCTATGGATATCGATCTATAGTTTCAACTGTCGGTCAAACTACTCGATTTTTCCATTTAAGAACAGGACTTATTACCGTTTTTAGCATATGTACCGGTAAGTAAGCATGCTTTAGACAGGCATTGAAAAGTACTGATGGGAACGCAATTACCCACGGTCTTCAAAACCGAAGATGTTGTCATATCCTGTCGCCTTTCCTAGTTTCATCCGGCGTAGAGCATTAAATATCATCTCCTCAGATACCTGAATGTCTTTACCATCTGCTACATGATATTGATTATGAGAAGTACAATGGTCTGAATTTAACGCAAGAAATTTGTCCCTAAACAAGTTTGCAATCGCCAGTGTGTCCGTTAGGCCATCTACGCACTCCGTAAATTTCGACCCGGTCTTAAATAAATTTACCGCATCTTCCCAAAATTGACTAAAGTTTCTACTTAAACAAGATCTCGAAATCTTATCTATGATTTATGAATTACGCCAAATACCTTTACCTACTTCTGAAAATAGTGCGTGTTATTTTAATTTGATCGAAGAGCGGACCAGAAGAAAGTACCCCAGCCGTTAACGACCCAGCTTCGTGCTCGCCGTGCCTTCGTGTGTGCCTTACGTACATACTCATTCCACCACGGAACAGGCGGCCCCTGGATGAGACGCTGTGACACGCGACGTGTGGCCGCGCGAATTACACAACTAATAAAAGAGTTATTTATACAAACTATCTAGGTATTCGCGTTGTTCAGTACACATACAACTATTTTACATTTAACTAAGTTACATTTCTGTGAAGGAACGTTATTATGCAGTGCCTTAAAGGTGATATTCCGGACGTCAGTCTGAGAGAGATTAGAATGGTTTACTAGCACTTTAAAAACGGAAAGGCCCCAGGCGAGAATTATTACATATAGGGATTATTATTATGATTATTATTTTATAAGATACAAGACTTAACATATATTTTACTAGAATGAAAGAACACTGAAACACGTATAGTCAAAGTTTTCGACAAATTGTTGATCATTGAGGAATATTGAGGACAGTTGCAGCTTCGATTAATGCTAATTTCCGTCGCCACGCTCTCTAGGCACGTTCTGATGGCCGCCGCAATAATTAGCGGGAAACGAATAATTTAAGACTATTTGATTGGAAAACAAATCATGAGCTAATAAGTCTGATAGTCTTTTGTCACTTTTACGTTAAAACAAGCGTGTGTGAAAAAAAACTAACTAGTGATTATGTTATCGCGAGCACAATGAAGAGTTCGTACATTTTTGAATACATCAGGTCTGGAGAGAGAAGCAAATAGTTGGTGCTCTGATAACGCTGATGCAGCCTACCGGTTCCATGCAGAACTATGTATATTTTATGAGTGAACGTAGGGTGGAAGATTTCATCTTCAGAATATCACAATTATCCACCTTTCCTTAAAATGTAAGCGACTGCATTAAATTTATGTTGCTTCTCTGCCTATTTGTTGTTGTTATCTGTTTGTTTGTTTGAAAACAGCAAAGTCAATTTCTTGATTCTTTTAATTGTAAAACGTTTTACCAGTAGTAACAACATACATATGTGTGGCCCTTCGGCTTTGAAATGGGTTGATTCTCTTATGTTATCGGAACGTGGAACATACGGAAGAATTTTTAACGAAAATCAAAAAGGAGAAATATTTAACGCGTATGTTTTTTTAATTATGTTCATGTGATTGTGATTTCTTGGAAACCGATTAAATATTTCTTTATTTATTAAGGAGACTAATATTTCATGGGTATATAAATTACAACGAAAATTCCATCCCTCAGTGTGGAAAATAGGGATGTTTTTTTTAATGTAACTTTTAACTTGTAACTGTTAAGACGACATTCTAGGGGTAAAGTACTAAACGAAAAATAAATAAAATAAAAATAAATGAAATAAAAAATAAAACAACACCAAATCTTTAAAAAAATGAACACATTATCTTCTGAAGTCGAAGCTTCAATTTTTCGAAACACTGTCACAACACCGACTTAAAAGTGTAATAACTTTTTTTTAGAAATATAATTATTTAATTTATATTTCTATTTACATAACATTCAGACAATACACACAGTATTCAAAAGCTATAATTAAAAAAAATTAAACTAAAAACTTAAATTTAAACACAGTACTAGAGTAATAAAAACACAGCCAAGTCATAATCCCCGTGGTATCGTGCCAAAAACGCTAGCTGCGTTTCCTCGTTGAATAGCTATACTTAGCCTCTGAGCGATAAAAAAACCAGCTCTCTTATCACCAGCAGCGGCATCCAATCGCAGTTACAGTTCCTTTAGGAACTTCACCGCACCGATAAACTCTATAGGAAATGTAAATATTGTATTATGTTAGGTTACTATAAGCTAAATTTTGATAAGGGCAGTTAAATCTAGTTCAAATCAATCTCCCGAAAACACAAGTTTGCGGTTATCGCTAGCAACCACCTCTTTGTCGTATCTCCTCAATTTCAGGGCAACCCCCTTGTTGCCTCAGCCGGTATCGAAATTTCAGTGCCGACATATCGAATGATGTGCAGTTTTGTGGATACTTGGTAGAGAAGGCCAAATTGGCCTCTAAAAAGCTTGACGAGCTCAGCAGAGTGGGACAGTATTTCATTAATTGACAGAATCAGGCGTTATTTTGCGGAAATCCATTACAATAAATATATTAATTACTTTGCAACATTCCGCTAACCAAAAACACAATGATGTGTCTTACCTGGATTGAAGAGCACCTCCTGCCCTCCCTCAAATGCATGCACCAATCCCGCTACCACTAGTCCCAGCACCACTACTCCCGGCACCACTGCTTCCAACACCACTATTCCAGGGAAGACATACCATCGACGATAAAACGACACGTGTTTCGCCTCTACACGAGGCATAAGACTTAGCGGTCAGTCGCCGTAGAGTCTACATTACCTGAGGATGCAAAGTAATTAATATATTTATAGTATTTCATTATTATTTAACAGTAATTCATATTTCATGCCGGCACACCACTTGCAACTTTACAAGGCGCAAGTTCGGAATACTGTTATCATCTTTGGACTAAGGCTACCCAGTGTCCTTCTACTTGACCACATCCAGCAGACAGCGGTTCGATTCGTCGATGACAGAGTTCGCTTCGATCGGCTTGTTTCACTGGCGCTGCGAAGAGATGTTGCATCTCTTTGCATTTACCAAGGGGAGTGACCTGAGAAATTTTTCGGATTATTTTCAGCCGCCAAATTTCACCAGCGCACGTCGCGACAAAACTTACGTTACCATCCACATCACCTGGATTCTTGGCAGTCCATTACTATGCAATTTACAAAGATTTTTCTTCCTCACACGACTACTTTGTAGAATCGTTTATCGCCGGTAATTTTTCCGGAGCGTTACGACTTAGGGATCTCCAAAAAACGAGCTTACTCCTTTTTAAAAGGCCGCCCACTCACCTGCAATTCCCCTGGTTTTGCAGTTGTTCATGGGCGGCGGTCGTCACTTACTATCGGGTGATCCACATGCACGTTTGCCACCTCTTTTATAATAAAATAATTTAAAAGGCTTCATTATTTAATAAACTACTTTACGTGGTAGAGCCACGCCGCAGTTATATTAGTAGTATAGTTGTATGTAGCACGAATGAGTCGGCACGACCGCGTAAGGACCATGCTCTCACAGAATACCAGCGCCAAATAGTAACTTAATGCTACTTTGTTTCGTGTGGTGAGTGTAGAGAACTGGAGACCCCTTTTACTGGAAACGGAGCAATCCACCTAAGTCCTCACGGACGACAACACATCTGCATTTTAATTCGTAATCGAGGATAGGCCACAGCAACCACTTACCATCAGGTTGACTGTGTGCTCGTTTGTCATCCGATCCTAAAAAATACTAAATGTAATTCAGCTCCGTAAATCTGTGATGACGCCGATTAACTATTTAAACAAACAAACCGAGGAGCAATCTAAAGGGACACTCCAAGCAATCGAGTTCTCGAGTGACTTTTACTTATCTTGAGTTCACTCACTCCGACCGTAGCATGAATGGTTTTACAGAATGTAAAAAAACACGTATAATCTTTTGAAATCAATACATCAACCGTACATATACTCGTAAAATAACCTAGTGATTACTACGAACCTGTCAGTTATTTCCTTTGTTGATTTTTGATATTATATCAATTTGCCAAACACGTTTTTGAAGTTTTTGAGATATTTTTAAAAAATAAGAAATTTGTTTCAAATATTCTGATTGCTTCACCATTTTGTGTAATTTGGGTTAGGCGTTATTTTAATATTTTTTGTAAGATGTAAGTGCTTTTAGCCCATGCGGCCCTTACAGCTTCATCTGACTCAGTATTGTTACCAATCATCATGTCGCCTCTTTGGTCGTTTTTGAGCTATCTAACCGCTTTCCAAGTGCGAGGAAGTGCGGAACCCCACCTCTGTCCAGCTCGTGTCGGTCGATGTTCTGGGCGGTGAGAACCGCCCGGGTACACGGGTGTACGGCGTGTACGCGGTGTGTGCTGAAACGCCACATCCGTTGTTCTACTGGTGCTTGTCCCATTTGGTGTGGGTGTAGTGTTAATACGTGTTGTAGGTACCCGTGACGTTTGAGTCGACTGGATCGAGCGGTCGTGGTGGTTCTATTGGGACGTAGTTAGCTGCGTTTGTCACTAGCGGGTTTGGGTGTAGCGCTAAGACATCTCCTTGAAGTTAGGCGGTATATTAAGTGTAACTAGATTAATTACTAAAGGTATTGGCGAATAAGCTGAGTCCACTACGGCAGTATCCCACATCATCACTCTAAGGCGGTAGAGAGAAACTGAATCAGAAGATTCAGCAGAATCTTCCTGCAACCCAAAATTATAAGAAGCTGCGGTCACATGTCTACCTAGCGTGGCAACTATGGCAGATATGAGGCAACCTAGGATGAAGGCTTATCTATGTTTAGTATATATTGTTGAATTTGACAGACTGTGAAGAATATGACCATAACGATGATGAAGCAAAAAACGTAATGCTTTGATTTAATTCCACACCTTTATAAACACGATTTGTAATTACGAGCTTATTGAATTTTAGCGTTCTCAATGAAATAAACTAACTTAGAGGAAACAGTAACGCACAAATGAAAAGTTAAACAAAACACGCGTTCTTTAGTGTTGCCATGACATTACGGCAACATAGAAAAGAAAATATATTATCGGACGCCCTGCGAAACCAGACCGTAGCACACTTTAATATATCATATTGTAAAGAGCAAAGGAAAACTCTTAGCATATTTTAACTATCATTACGCAAAGCGATGGATGAAAACCAGATTTACAAACCGGATACATTTTTGACTTTTGAATGTGTTTTAAGTGTACGTTACAGAACCGGTATGGTAATATAAATAAAGATCTTTAGACCGTTGTAATGAATTTGGAAATTGTGTTGAATTGGTCCTAAATTAAATTAACCCATTAAAAAGGGCTTCAGATTAAAAATATAAATAGATAATGATTTATAATATCGTAACATTTGAAAGCGTGAACATTATTAGGCTAGTAAGTCTTCACATAAACAAATGCTTTGTCTTGTTGTATACTAAGTAGATGTATGTTTAGATTAGAAAACTCGCGTGCAACGAACTGTGCTGAGCTTATTACGTAGCTCATAACTGACATTTCTTATTTCTCTGTGACTGCGATGTCAGTGAAACCTGACAGACCACACAAGCAAATATTATTCTCTAGAGTATTCCATACCTACAATATTTCAGTCGTATTAAAATGTAATATCTTAGTTTGTATGCGCGCTTGGGAGGTTAGCCAGAACAGACAGACAGTCCGACAGACAGACAAACATTTTTAAAGTGAATTTTTTGCTATGATTACCGTATATACTTTCCTATACATTTAGTAAAAAGATGTTATTTTGACATTACAAACACCCCCATTTTATTTATTTGCGTAGATTTTATCTGTTCACTCGCCTCTTGAATGAACTCTTTATCAATGTTAAAGCTAATCTATGGAGTAGCGCTTGTTCAGAAGTGTTGCAAGTTAAGCGTGGTCAACACTGGACGCCGACCACTCCCTCCGTTTCCGGCTTCTGTAAATATTACTCAAACTTATCGGCAGTGTAAGTTATAAAAATCACATTTTCGGTGTAATAAACGGTCTTATCGCCAGTAACGATTTTATTTACGGTGTAATAATATCTAATTGAATTTTTAAACTGTCATGGTGGATAGCTCAGTAAATTTGTAGAAAAAAATCTTAAGCGATACAAGTTTGAAATGTTCTTATCTAATATGGTGACTTCTGTATGGAATTTAACCCTACGTGCCTATATTTTATACAATTCGATAATCAAGTCGATTGTTTCTCAATAAAATTTCTTCAGAATTTTGAATTTATATGTTAATAGGATTAAGGGAAGGTGGACAATAATTTTTATTTTCACATTTGAACAGCTAGAGGGGCATTGTGGCACCTCTACTGTAAGCTTCGTTCTTGTTGATCATCTTATCCCCCTCCCTCATACCTCGAGCGGTACCTGTCATCACCGCAACCAGTCAAATTCCTCTAACACTGTTTTAAACAAAAACCAGTCCTATTAGATTGGTATGTCATTTAGGCGTGGTACAAGACAGGCTTAATAAACAAAGTAGCTTGACGGCAGAACTAGGTCATAGTTTATGACAGTTTTTTCAAAGATAATCGAATTATCAGTAGTGTTGTCAATAGTAAAACTGATCATTTTTGCAACTATGGTAAAAATATAAATACGGTAAAAGTTTATAATAAAATGTTTTTTTTTTTAATAATTATCCCTAAACGCCGAAATTATTGTCAAAATATTTATTTTGAGATTTTTACTTAAAAAAAAGCTGCGTCCCTGATACACCTAACGTCCTCAGCCTGTCAGCATATTCATTTTCTCCACAGAAAATTTTATTTTCCTTTGGTAAAAAGTGTTAATCGAGGAAGTGATCTATCTTCGTGTCAAAATTTATCCAATTCCACTTGGCTGTTTATGCGCCAAACACCTTTAGAAAACCTTCAATAGTTTTAACTACTTACAACATGGACACATGCAATAAGTTTCGAACAAAGAAGGCTAAAAAGTGCATTTCAATTTCTGGGGACTTATAGGTATAAAATGCCTCACGACGTGCAATTAATTATAATATTTTCCTAGAATTTAATATGCCAGCGAGGTCATTCTTTGAGTTCACACCAACTGCGCATAACCTAAAATAATTACGACACATTAAAAGTTCACACGAACATGACATAATGTTAACGCACAGCGTCCAGAAACGCGTGTCGATAAGGGCGGAAATGTACAAGGTCAGGAGTACGCCCATAATGTGTGGGATCAAGGTCGTCCTAATTTTTCTCCGTATTACGCATTCGCATGTGATGTGTGAATACATGGCGTTGAAGATTATTAAAATTTTCAATAATAATACAAGATATTTTGAAAATATGTATAAGACTACAAAAATATTATTTATATAAAATATAAAATAATAAATGTATTAAGTTAGCAGAACGAAAATGCCATGGTTTATAATTAGCAAACGAAGTGCTTGAAAATACCTTTTTCTTGTTTATCAAGATATATTTCGAATTTATTTTCAAATTTTTTCTTATTGGTGGAGGAATGTTATTCCATCACTTCGTTGCCATACATCGGAAACTGCCAATACCATACCGCTATTATTATGGCGGTAGTACCTTTGATTATATACTTGTCTATATAATCAAAGGGTAATACATAAGTGCTGACCTAGTCCTGACCGTAGTATAAGTACTGACCAGGTCCGTACCTCATTTGTTTTCCAAAATTTTGCTTATCAAAAATATTAAAATTTACATAGGTTTTGTAATTATAATTCTTACATTAGTCTGTGTGTGTGGGCGTGTGAGTGTGTGTAAAAGTAGGCCTAATGCATGTCTGAGTTTATATGTGTGCGTTTGCTTATTCGGGTTGTACATGGGTATGTGTTCGGGACATAAAGTACAAAAGTTTAAAAAAATAGACTAAATTTGTCCCTCGAAATCAAACGTGAGGTTTTAAATTTAAAGCGAGCCATTAGTTTCATTACATTGTTTAAGATATGGCGGCGGTGACCTGTGACAATTTTTCAACAAGTTCAACAAACGAGTCTAATAAATCGGCTGCACTAATACCGATTATCCCAAGTCTAGATGTCCAAAATTCAACTATATAACTGGGATAACATTGTTTTTAAATAAAAGTTATAAATACTATCTTGCGAAGGTATGACTAACAAATGACAGATTTAAAAATTGTATTTTTTGTTAAAAAAAAGCAGGTAGTCGGATTAGAAAGAGTTATTGAGGACGAACAAAGAATAGTTATTAAAGTACAGTCGTAAAGAAAACGTTGTTGCCTTGTCGCTATTGCATTTCTGACGTTTTTGAAAATAAACTTGTCTTGAAATCAAGCAATATCTTCTGCATCATCAGCCTGTAGCAGTTCACATAAGGATTTCTGCACTGCTACTTGCAAGCGGAGTTGCGATTGCGAACGCAGTACTTACGTTAGCCACGTCCCGCTAGAGCCGGGACGTCCTGTTTAAGGATCCTTAGCAGATGCGTCCCGTGAATGTTGTGTGCAGGACGTTATACCAGGTTTTAACAGGCCCGTCACTCTATCGCACCTACAGAGATAAATAAGTATCACACTTTGGGGGGGGGGGGCACCAGTGGTACTCTCGCAAGTCTCATACGTGGTAGAGCCACGACGCAGCTATATTAGTAGTAGCACGAGTGGGTCGGCTCAACCGGGGAAGGACCACGCTCTCATAGAATACCAGCGTAAAATAGCAGCTTAATTCTGCTGTGTTTCGTATGGTGAGTGTAGAGAATTGGAGACCCATTTTACTGGAATCTAGGCATTCCATTATAATCCTCAGGGTTGACAGCGCATCTGCATTTTGATTCTTAACCAAGGTTAAATGTAGATGTTTATGGGCTACATTGTGCACTTACCATCAGGTGGACCGTGTGCTCATTTGTCAACCTTATTCTATTAAAGAAAAAAGTCTGTAATCACTCTTATACACGTAGTCATTCTGTATAGCTTATCAAAAGTCTACTGCTGAACATAGACTTCCCCCATGGATTGCTGTGGTTTTGCCACAGTTGCCACGCTTAACGGGCATTATGGCGACCGAATTTTTTTTGTCTTTCAGTTGTTATCAAGAAGATGCTGCTGCCTGCTGCCCGTCTCCTGTTTCAGTTTCACTCTGTCGCCGCTTACCACAGTCACTGGATTATATGTAATATATTATGTTATAACTTACAACTAACTTTTATTTTAATTTCAATACGTCAACCCTAGTACTGCATGCCGTAGCATCGCACGCTGTACGAACTACATATTAACAACGCTAACGCTGACGTATTTTTGCGTGTGTAGCCTGATAAGGTAAATAGTAGGTAATAAAAAGGTGTTTACGTCTTACAACCAGTGATGTATTTGGTATATAACTTAACTATTACAAAATATCCTATGGTTATACCGCCGACTGTCAAAGTCAAATCCTTGACGTATCTAAAATATAATACGTAAACCAATTTTATATAAAACATAACTATTTTACTGGGTAGTTTTCCTCTATTTAGTAGTCCATCTGGGTGGGCCCACCTAGGGTTACCAGATCCAAAAATAAAATTTTCTGACAAAAGTTTTGTTTATTCAACAAATTCTCTGATTTAGAAATACAACACTAATTAAATATCTATTACAGACTCACTACTTCGTAAATTTTTTGGATGAGATTCTTTTAAATCTTTTTTCATAAGAAAAATCATGTAACAAGTACCTACTTACTTTTTATATTCCAAATATGTAGACAAATTCAAATTTCTTCTGATTTACTGATACAGGGGCGTCAGAAACTACGCCCCTCTGTCAGTCAAAGTAAAAGTTAACTACGCCCCCAATCAGTAAAAGTTAACTTTTACTTTGACTGACAGAGGGGCGTGGTTTCTGATAAGATAAGTAAATTCCTGTCAGCGGGTTACTCTATGCCCCCTTTTTCAGCTGTGTTCGCGATTAAAATCAGATTCTACTAAGTTAATTTTAAACCTCAAGGATGACACCACTTCTATGATTTTTCTTACTTAAAGTAAGGCGAAAGCTTCCATGGATTCCAATTGCAAACCATCTAAGTTCGTAGCTAATTTGACGCTAATATTTTTATATCGTTTTTTAATAAAATTTTCTTTTAAAAAAGTTTCATACTAAGATTTTCTCCTGTAGTGTGAATAAGTCGTACAAATACTAGTTCCGTGCGAGACTCGAACCCGCAGCCCATAGCGCTGTAACTCATTGCTAAGCTACTGAGTCACGGAGGAATATTACTGAGCAATGAAAACAAATATAGAATAATTCAAATAAAATTCGAGATCTAAAATTAGAGACATAAGATAAAAAATAGAGACATAAGAATATCCACTTCCTTTTTTCATCCCGTGGGGAGATAGGTGGCATCATCTTCAGGATGACGTCAAAAAATTAATAAAATCGGTTAAAAAGTCGCTAGCCATGCATGGCAACTTTGGCAAAATCGCAACATGCAAATGGGGGACCTATGTTCTACAGAAGACCTTTAATAGGTACGTATAAATGAGTACAACCACGTAGGTATATACGCATGTGCCTAGTAACAACTGAAAATAATAAAGACCAGCTCCTAACATACCTGCCAAGCGTGGCAGATGTGGCAAAATTCTTCCTCCCTTTGAGCCCTTTGTGCAGCAGTGGACTTTTAATGGGTTGTAATTAATGAACGAATCATCATCATCATCATTACAGCCCTTCACAAGTCATGCTGAACATTGGCCTCCCCCAAAGTATGCCACAAAGCACGGTCCTGAGCCACCGGCATCCATCGATATCCCGCATGTCTTACCAGGTCGTCACTCCATCTAGTGGGGGGTCGCCCTACACTTCGCCTACCGGTACGAGGCTGAAACTCGAGAACCTTTTTTCCCCAACGGTTGTCGGTTCTTCGAGCTATATGGCCGGCCCATTGCCACTTCAGCTTACT
>DWHP01005298.1:0-12014 GCA_018247895.1 Parnassius honrathi | reverse complement strand
CTCTGTTGCTCGTCGAGCTGGTTATTCATGGGCCCTAACCTAGTCGACCCTTGTCGGGGCAACTCAGGGCCGTAACAGATGAATTATGTAAGGCGGAGGATCTGATCAGTATACGAGTGTTCTGGTTTGAAACCGAACTGCTCGTGTGTTTGGTAGTGTGTAAAAAGCCGAGCCCTCCTTTATTGGTTCGCTAGTTATTTTGTTGTGGACTACGTTCCTGTTTCCAACTATCGGAGGGGAGCGAGTAGTTGGTTGACGCTCACCGTACATGGCGTATGTGAAACTGTGTGCTTCCCCATATTTAAAAAAAGTGAAGCGTATTTTGATTGTTGTTAACATTGTATCGGGTATTTTGATAAAAATAACTAATGTGCGCCTTTTCCAAGCGGGAAGGGATTAATTATAAGAAATAGATTGATGTTAACCGGATACAAGTGGAATAATAAACGTTTTTTTTATAGGATAAGGGTGACAAACTAGCACAAAGTCCATCTGACGGATGCTGTGGCTCATAGACATCTACATTTAATCGATTAAGAATCAAAATGCAGAAGCATTGTCACCCTTGAGGACTAAGATGGAATGCCACGATTCCGGTAAAACGGGTCTCCGGTTCTCTACACTCGCCATACGAAACACAGCAGCATTAAGCGAGAGCATGGTCCTTCCCCGGTCGAGCCGACCCATTCATATTAAAACCATAATAGCTGCAGCGTGGCTATACCACGTGTAAAACGTTTTAATGTTCTTAACCTTTAGCTTAAAATAATTATAAGGCGTTTACAATAGCTTTCGATAACACTAGTGAATTTTCATCAAGTTACTAAACAAACACAACGTAAAAAGGGTCCTAACTAAGACGATCACGAAATAGATTTAGTAAACAGTCAATAACTGAACCTTAAAAAAGACACTTTAGAAAGATACCAGTAGTTAATGTAAATTAGAAAAATAAAAACATACTTTTATGTAGTATTTTTATAGGTTAAAATTACTACATATTTTGTAGGGGGGCGGGGGTAATTACAATTTCAACGATATTTTGCAAATAAGTTACATTCATTGCCGTGCAGTTGACAGCACTGTTGATTGTTTATAGACTGGACGGGCCAACATTAATCGGGAATACGTCATCGAGTACAGGAACAAACTTGTGTCAAGTCGAGTCTTTGTTAAATAAATTTAAAATTGTAACTAGAAGAAACAGATATAGAGTTATCGCTTTTGCTCAATTAGGTATGATAATTCACTGAGTTAATGTTATGAGGTATTGTATTCCGAATCAACTACTATACCTTCAAGATCTGGATTCAGAGCCATCCTTATTTTGTTAATTTTTTGTAAAACCTCAACGGAATCCTCCTTTACACGACTGTAAAAAGAGATGGCTTTTGCTGCATCCTAAAACAAAAGCATACAATTTAAATAAAACTAGTTTTTACGGATTGTATCGCGTGTAGCATACAGTAAAATAACATAATAAGATAATTTTACTCTGGGGGTAACCGTGGTTAACTATGACATTGGGACGTTGAAAAACCAAGTCCCCACCCGTGTCCACGAATGTTGTCAAGTGCACGAAATGTCGGGAACATAAAATAAGTTACTATACGCTATAAAATTTTTAAAAACTAGTTTTATTGAAATGTGTACTATTCACATAAATATAAGAAATAAAAAACATACAATTTTTAATACAAAAGACGGCAGTACGTCAAGCTAATGTAGTATCAGGGGGTTGGCTTTATTTATTTAAATTTCCGGACAATGTACAAAATGTAATAAAATTTTATTTAAGAATATTTTATACATATATTCATATTCATCATTACAGCCCTTCACAAATCCACTGCTTAACATAGGCCTTCCTCTCTCAAAGAATGCCACGAAGCACGGTCCCGAGTTACCTGCATTGATCAACTTTCTGCATATCTTACCAGGCGTTCACTCCGTCCAGCGGGCGGTCGTCCTACACTTCGCTTACCGATACGAGGTTGTCACCTCTTAAGCTGCAATTATTGATAGGGCATGTCCGGTGCATCGACGGTAAGCAGTCTTAACAAAAATCAGAAATAATAATATTTGAAATGACGGCAAAAAGGTCATAGTTTCTTACATAATTAATTGATTTCAAATTTGAACTACAGTAACAAAGTTTAATGGCCAAACTAGTTCTATATTTCTAATTTAAATATAAATTTTAAGATATATTGAATGTATAATTATTCAAATTTACAAAATTTTGCATATTATATATTCCCATTTTTATTTAGCGTTAGTAAAAAATTGATATTGAGGTGTCTATCGACGTTAGCCTTTTGAAAGTTTATTGCTTGGTATGGAACACTCCCAAAGCTTAAAGTTTTACCGAATCGCCACGCATGACTTGTGCCTTGACACCAAACAACCAGTCAGGTTCAGTGATTATAACTAATCCTGATACCAAACAGGCACTCCTTTTCTCATTGTACACTAACTTAAATTTCGTTGTTTATAATGAGCATAAATATACTTAAACAATATTTGTATATTTTATATTCAGCTGCTTTCAAAAACATTTAGAATCAGGTGTATTCAAAAAGACCAAGCTACTATACTTGCCCTCAAAACGAACAATATCTGCATTCGTAAATTTCGCTGTATTTGATACGATTATTAACGTTCATTTTTTTTAACTTTATGATTTACGATTACTAACGTTCAGCCGGAATAACGTCACGATACGTTGACTTAAATGGAATTACGGAACGACTAGTTAAGTACACTTTCTTTATGATACAATGCGTGTGTGTTGTCAATGCACATTAGTACAAAATAAATGTAAAAAAGCGAATAGTTGAATAAAATAAGCTTGTGTTATGGGAAATGGTCCAAACAGGACTGCCACTCAGGAAAAGCTAAGATAAGTTTTTCTAGCTCTGATTTTCAGTGGCAACCTTAAGTATACTACTAAAGATACATAAATTTACAACAAGCTGATAATCGGTAAAATTGTTCAAAATATAAACAAAACTTTGAAGTTCCTCACCATATTCCTGTGTATGGAATTTTTTTTATTCCGGATTTTTTAGACCGGACTATACATACATTCACACACATATAATATGATTATATATACTTGATTATTTAGATTAATAATATAATTATATACACAATTACATACGTTTTGAATATTCCTTTAGTCTTGGGCCACAACTGCCTTATATTTGTGGTGCTGTACCGGATGTTTATGAATGTTCGTTCTATTGCATAATGAGAAGCGAAAATATAACCATAATTTAAATTTCATTTAAAAAACACCTATATACAATAGCAACCCGAGAGAGTTGCTAAACGCACCATGCTGCCGCATCCATTTAGCATGTTTTACATAAATGTATAAGTTATAACATGAAACATAAAATTTTATATTAATAATCTACGGTCGTAGCTGTTCGTTTAACAATATTCCACAGCATATACATAACATAAACACTCACGCCTATCATCCAGAGGGGTAGGCAGAGACTACAGACTTCCATTCGGTACGATCCTGACACACAACTCTCACTTCCTCCACATTCATATACTTACGCATACATGCTCGTCGGTTAAGGGTACTCCTAATTTAGCCCATTTTCAATATGTGGCCAATTTGGTCGATATACTTTCGCCTAGGATGTCCTTCCGACGTTCCCTTTCCGACTCTTTCATTCATTTCTGCAACATAAATTTGCTTTGTCACTCTTTCCTCATTCATTCTTTCTACATGACCAAACTGCCGAAACATTCTTTTCTTGATCCTGGTCACAGCATCGTCTTGCAAACCACACTCTTCTTTTCTCAGCCTGTCACTCGAATTCAGCCCTAACATACTCTTTAGCGATCGCATTTCTATTGCATTTATTTTGTCTCATATTATCTATATCTATCTATATTTATCTTCTGCCACATACAACTTTCACTAGCATACGTTAAACTAGGGACTAACACAGCATTGTAAATTGCCATACGTGCCTTTTTTGACAAATTCAGACTTTTCGCAGTAGAGTGTAGAGCCCCATTTACTTTATATCCCGCATTCACTCGTCGTTCAATATCATTATCCTATCTCCTATCCCTGCTGAATACACATCCCAAGTATACAAACTCATCCACTTGCTCGACCAATTCCCCTTCTATTCTTATTTCACGTATAGTTTTACTTTCTTCTCTTTCAAAAATCATAACTTACGTATTACTTGCGTTCACTTACATACCGCTTTTTTTTAATTACCTGTTCAGTAACGTAACCATCATTTGCAATTCGGCCGCCGACGACGCAAAAATAACTTGATCGTCGGCGTACAAAAGGCATTTGATAGTTAACTTACTGTTAACGCGGACAGGGCTGCGTTGAGGCGGGGCGAGGCGGAGAGGGGAAGACGGCAACCGCGGGACACAACCGCAGCACCGACGCTTACCCGAAAGGAGACAGACAGGTCACCCGCGAACTGTATTAATTAGCCCGTCAATCCCCATAAAATACCCATGCAGTCGCATGCGCCTGGCAAAACCCGAGCGGTCGCATGCGACCGCACACACCCACAGCACTTAAAACAATTAAAACTTATATTTAGAGACTACTTTTCTATGAAGAAGTTTGGCATTATAAAATCTATACAAAATTCTCTATTTTGTGCTAAACAAAGTCATTTAATATTTTATTGTGTTTTGATAACAAAACAAAAACATACCAAGCGGATATCGGCAGCGTGAAAATCACAATTATTTATTATATTTTAATTATTTTCTCGTGGCTATTGTTACTTATTATAAAGACACGAGAGCGTTCTCATTTTAATAGTGGCTAACATTAAAGTGGCGAAATATAATTGCCATCGGTAATCCATTTTACGCATTCTTGCGTTGTCAATATAAGGTGTTAAATGGGCACGTGGAGGAATTGTATAACAGAAGCGGGCACAGGTATTTTGAACACGCTGGATAAGTTTCCTTGATCGCGCGATACGTCTAGGTCCTAACACCGCGTCAGCGAAGTTAAATTTAGAGATAACTAACGATTCACATAATTTATTACGCTCCTCAGTGCATAAAACATTCCGGTTTTGGTACAGAACTTTTAACGGGTAAAAATAGTTCTTAGTTGTATTAATTATCTATTTTTCAAACCTTAGTTTCTCATCCATTAAGTTTCCTAAGTTTGTCGCCTCATTAACATGCCCAACATTTATATTTTTTATTTTTGCCGTTGGGTGGGCAGTTAAAATTTTACTGATTTGTGCTTTAGTACTACTTGTTTAGGAATTTGATCTCTTTTTAATAATAAAATGCAGTAATTTGCTCAATCGACCTTTACTTCATCTCTAATCTTTTATAACGACGACAGGTACAACATTTTTTTTAAACATACCTACACAGCTTACGAACTAATATTGGCATGAGAACTGCTAATATAATTTGACAGGCGCTTCAACAAAGATATTGCAAAGTATTGTAGCAGAATGAAATTTCATAATATATTACTAGCTTAGGGTATCAAGGTTTAGCCGCAAGTTTCGTTCTAAAATTTCAATGTTTCTGTTCATCAATTATTGAACGACTGAATAAATGACTGAGATCACTACTCACCACTAACCACTAATTTGCCGACCGGTTATTCAGAGAAGAATCACTAGACAGCGGCTGCCTCTTTGGTCCAGTGGTTGTAAACAGGATTGCAGATAATAAGGGTTCGATTACCAGGTCAGGCTAAAATGAGTTAATGCGTTTTTCTGTCAAGGCATTCTCAGTAGCAGCCTCGAAACAGGATGTTGGCGGTGTTTCACCGCTCTGCTTCAGAAAACAATCAGAGCCGTTGGTTCTGCGACTAGTCGCTCTCCGGTCGTAACGAACAACCTTCGGACTATGAGTGCGAAGGAATACAGAGTGCACCTGTGTCTGCGCACACGCTCGGGAACTGCGAGTGTATTCCTGTCCAGCGCAGATGGCTAGTCTCTGTTGAGACTGGCCGCTACGATTTATAAAGAGGATAAGTATATTCTTGGATAAGACCCACATCCAGGTGGTGAATTGAAAAGACCTGTTAATTATACGTGTACGGTACAAAAAAAGGTTGGTACGGTGTGTAAGTATGAAAACGTTATCTTACTCCCCACTATTTTTGGACTAAAAGTAAAGTAAAAAGAATTTTAGAACAAACATCGTACGTGGTTGTTACGTGGTAGAGCCTTGCTGCAGTTATATTAGAAGTATAGTTGTAGCACGAATGGGTCGGCTCGACCGGGGAAGGACCACGCTCTCACAGAATACCAGCGTGAAACCGTAGCTTAATGCTGCTGTGTTTCGTATGATGAGTATAGAGAACCGGAGACCCTTTTTACCGGAAACCAGGCATTCCATCTTAGTCCTCACGGGTGACAACACATCTGCATTTTGATTCATAATCGAGGATAGATGTACATGTCTATGGCTGTTGCAACCACTTACCATCAGATGGACTGAGTGCTCGTTCGTCACCCTATCCTATATAAAAAAAACTATTTAAAGCATAAATTTTCAGTTGGTATAAAGGTGCAATATCGAAGGCGGGCGTAGATGCAACACGTGCGCCGCGTACAAATGCACAGCATTAGTTCTCGAAAGCTCAGTGAGGAGTTTATTCCAAGGTCCAACGCATCGCATAGGTAATATATGAAACTTTCCATTGACGAGAAGTGAAGCGAACTCCATGGGATTGATGTGCAATTTGCAATGTAATTAATTAATTTCTTAATTTACTACTGATCTTCTATTTGGGTTAATGGTATATTTACGTATGATTGTTAAGTAATTCTATGCTAAGTATATTCAGGTATGTGTGACGTGGGGACAGTAACCAAGTCAAAAACATTTGATGTCTAAAGTGAAAGTAGGTACATTAAAATACCCGGGTGATTACGACCGAGGCGACGTAATCGTATAAACGTAGAGATACTCGCTCTTAGTTACCGTGATGCGATTTTATCATATAAGGGTTTCAACCCTTCACAAAAGGAATCTTATAATTTGCTTCAACATCGGAGAGAAATGTTTTTGAATGGCAGCTATGTACCGGAAAACACAGTGTAAAGCCTTTTGCCGAAAAATCATACTAGATGGAGAGAAAAATTAAACAGACCTTTTTTTTAAAGAATTTACTTTTTACATATTTAAATTCATTAGATATTAAGTCATAGATAAAACGACTCCTGTTTTAATTGTGGTGCTCGTAAACAATACTCAATATTATGTTTGTTTGAAGTTTAAAATGCACTGAAAATTTTCACACTTTTCACAATTGAAACACTTCAGTTGATCGACAGCGATAACTATCAATATGTAAAGTCAGAGAATGTTCCGCTAAAATTATTACAAACAGTTCAGCAGTGGACTTGTGAAGAGCTGCAATACTGATGATGATGATAGTTATTTTGTGAACATATTACTTTCATTTCACACTAATGAAATTCCTAATAAGGATTTACAGTAGAACAGCGGGGAATAAGCCAAGTTCAATTTCTACAATTGTTAACGTTAATGCTATTGCTAACTGTAGAAAATCAATTTGGCTGCGCTAGAGTAAACGACATACCCTAACGGATCGATAAACTGCAAAGGCAACGAGTCTGCCAAATTACTCAAGAGCCGGCAAGCGACAACCGACGAGTAAGAAAAGTTCTCGAGTCTAAATGGAGTGTCGATCTGGTATGACACGCATATAAAAAATATAAGTAGAAAATCAAGTACGAGTTTTTCATTGATGTCTAACATCTAAACAAATAAATAAAATTGATGTTTCTTTGTAATGACATAAATACATATTTTTAATAAATGCATATTAAAGAAAATACGGTAGATACTTATAACAAAAAGAGAAGTTTTAAATTTTTGTCAGTCTGCCTGTCTGTCTACTCCGGCTAATCTCGTAAATGGCTGGACTGGGAGAATGATTTCCAATAGTGAGAGTGCTTTCTAAGAAAAGTATAAAACTTCAGTCAAAGTAAATTAAAAGCAGTATCTCAACGTCAAAATCGACACATACCGTCACGCAACAACACCTCTTCGCCATTGCTATACCCTCAGTAGCAGATGCCGATGCCACGTCGAGACTCGGGTTACGTTACGATTCAGTAAGTGACTTATTAGAATAAAAACTTTTTATACAGTAACATTGAATATAGGAGCATTTCATACGTCTCAGGGGATATAAAAATATTTTTAATTCGACAACTTTAAATAAACCTTGTTATCTCCTTTTTTAAAGAATACACCTTTGGTACGTCTGATATTAACGTGTAACTTCTAAAAAACCGATTCAAACAAGTAGTTAGCTGTTAGATAGCTGTTTCACCGAAACGATGATTTATAGTTATACTAGGATGCAATAGATGGTGCTATAGTCAAATGACTTACAAATTTATATTCATATACCAATGTGACTCATACTCACTATTTAATCTGGACCGTGACGCTGTGGTCGACTTATTAGTAAGTAATATATTCTAGAGGTCGAATCTATAAAATCAAAAACTGAAGTGCCTCTTTGTAATGTCAAAATTACAGCTTTATACTAAATGCATATGAAAGTAAGGTACTTACAACAAAAACACAATTTTTACAATTTCCGTCTGTCTGTCCGTCTTTCTGTCCGTTTATTCCAGCTAATCTCCGAAACAGCTGGACCGATTTTGGCGGGATTTAGACAGATAGCTGATGTTATAAGAAGTAACTTAGGCTACTTTTATTTTATAAAATAATAATACCCAAAAATCCAATCGAACATTTATTTACAGTGAAAGCCCAGGATGATTTCGGAGTGAAGTTCATCGCGCAGCCTTTCGAAAAGGTCGAACAACGTCTGCTAGTTATATATCTATGCCATTAAAACAACAAGTAGTTTCGTTAAGTTTAATTTACCATTAAAACTAGTTAATTTCATTCGTTTAAGCATCCTAGATCTCATCAGTGTTTAGTAAATATATATAAGAAAACTTTTCCAATTTTACTCAAATTAAGAGTAAACAACCCTAACGATTCAGTGGAGTGTTTAATAGATAATTTCGTAAAAAGGCTAGTCGTAATACCGCTTCAGCTAGATTAATGTTGGCGGTACGTGCAACGTAGTGGTGTGGTCTACTTACATTTTGAGTGGCCACCACTGAGGCCACTGACGCCTCAGTGTTCTAGGTCTTAGGTCTGAAGTACTTAGTACTTAGTCGTGGTCTTAGTCTAGACCTAAGACCTAGAATACTGAAATACTCTCAATAAGGCTTTTTTCGCCGCCGCAAAAAATCACACTCCTCCGTATTTCTGTTAAGTTTGTTAATAGAACAACACATGCATTTGTGGCGGAGCAATAAATTTACATGTTTATTTTCATACGCTCAGATTTAATTTTTATAGCAGGTGGTAGTACTCCTCTTTTGGTTAGGAAACTTGGAGAAACCAGCCTCTTACCTAAACCACCGGCAGTGTATGCGCTGCTGTATTGTATATACACTGTAAGGCACTGCATCATAGTCCTCAGTGGTGACCACGCGTGTCTTTTTTGTTTGATGTTAGGTGCAAGTGTCATCAGCGGCAGTAGCCACTTTTTTATAGTATAGGATGACAAACGAGCACACAGTCCACCTGATGATAAGTGGATGCTGTTGCCCATAGACATCTACATTTATTCTCAATAAAGAATCAAAATGCAGATACGTTGTCACTCCTGAGGACTAAGATAGAATGCCTCGTTTCCAGTAAAACAGGATCTCCGGTTCTCTACACTCACCATACGAAACTGTCCGTTTCGTTTGACTAAATGAGCTGTGTATTTTGTAAGATTTCTAATGTGCCTTTTCCAATAGTCTGCGGGGTGTATGTCATTGTAAAAAGCTTACATTTTATATTTATATTTTGTATATTAGATAGATGCGCCAGCCACATAGTTCTATTAACCGACAACCGATGGGGAAGAAAGCTTCTTAAGTGGCCGCTCCGTACCAGTAGGCGAAGTATAGGGCGGCTCCCACTAGATTGAGTGACGACCTGGTAAGACATGCAGGCAAATCGATGAAGCGAGTGACTCCAGACCGTGGTTTGTGGTATTCCTATGTATAATGGACGACCTTCCATACCGTCTGGAAAAGAATAGGGTGTAACATGTGGACGAGGTAGAAGCCTATGGAACACAAGAAATACAAAAAAAATTTTGAATAAAATAAATTAACTCATTAAAATCTATCGAAATTCAAATCATATACACCCTATCCAGTGACGATGCGAAGTGACAAGGTCAAAGACGCCAACAAAATTTATTGTTTTATTGCCGTTCGGAAAGTAGGGTGGATATGATTTGAATTTCGTTAGATTTTAATTAATACATTTATTTGATTCAAAAATTTTGTTCAAAATAAGAAGTTATATATTAATGTATTAACTACAATAATAATCTCTTATGACCAGTAAACAGGCGAACAGTATGGCATACGGAAACGTACTGGTGGCGCAGTGCGAGCCAGCGTGACCAAATTTCATTTGAAGAATCTACTGCTTGTGGAGGTTAAAAGCTACTGAATTCTACCAAAAGAGAAGAAGAAAATACTAAAAATCTATTAATATTTTGCTGTCGTGTTGCAACGTAAAAACATGAATGTTTTCTTGATTAAACGATAAATTTATAAAATAACAAGGAAACCACCATCAATTACAAAAACCATTTTTTTAAATTAAATTCTAAATAAAAATATAATTAAAAAAATGAATAAAATGAAACTTAAAGTCGTCTTTATGTTGGGTAACATTGTCATAAAGCTGTTTTGAGTCCATTAACTTGATCATACTTCTGTACGGATCAAATCTGCTACATCGTCCTTCCAATTGTCGTGGATTCCGTTCCATGCCTTATTGCAGCAACATTCTTATTATTAAATCGATTTTCAATCTTGATTTTTATCTAATCCTATTAATATCGGATTTTATTTAATCCTATTAATATCGGAAAATATTCTTACTACTTTAATGTTTAACATAGGTAGTATCGTCATTTGCTTCACAAATCGGGACGAATTGCTATACTTCTTTGGTTTGCTATTCGCATCACAGATTTGGCTGACTTCACTCCAAAATTTATCTACCATAAAAGTTTCAGACGTCGTCAGGAAATAGAAGATGACAATAAATTAGACACGGAAACATCTGATTTTAATTCCTTAACTCATAATTCATTGTTAACAATTTGCATGTTTTCTATTGCAACTAAGTTAGGAAACCTTGAGAGTATTCCTTGAAAGTATAAAAAAAGTTTTAACAAGAATTTTTAACTAAGAATTACATTCCACGTATTAAAGTATGTGTCTTGCATACCTTACTTAGTACTTCACAGTTGCATGCTTTACAATGAGCACTCGTAGTGTTTACCTTAAATTTACATAACCAACTTTTCAATGAGGGATTTTGCTCCCATTCATCGCGATATCCTTGTGTATATTTACGTTTCATTTTAAACTATATTATAAAAATTCTCAATAAAGGATTTCCCACTAGTCTATCACACTCTATGCTTAGAAAACGACTAATCGTTGACAGAGAATCCTAGGATTCATTATAGGAGCAACTTAAAAATGCTTTAACTTGAAAGACTTATTTTAAAAAATAGTCTTTATCTATTGGAAAATGAAATTCAATTTGCTTTGCCTACAGTAACGTTCATTCCATAATAAGGGATTCCCCAAAATTACTTTCGTGTGTTGCCAACTGTAAAAGTAAAACTTTTTGGACATGGATGCTTCCTTTTAAGCCTAATATTCCTTGACAATGAATTAATAACAAAACCTACTGACGTGTTTCTCATTTGTACTAAATTCTACTAAGACATTTTATCCAACTAGATTATCGTCTTATTTGCTTCAAATCTACCAAAAAAGTAGAAATCTACAAAAAGTGGTCACGTTGGCGCTGGCCCTAATGTCGCCGTTTCTCATGCATGAAGTAGCCTAATATCGCCGAATTTCAGTTGTAGTAGCCTAAAG
>DWHP01005297.1:0-12014 GCA_018247895.1 Parnassius honrathi | reverse complement strand
ATCTGCATTTTAATTCGTAATTGAAGATAGATGTAGATGACTATGGGCCACAGCAACCACTTACTATCAGGTGGACTATGTGCTCGTTTGTCACCCTGTCCTATAAAAAAAAAACCTTACGGTAAGTGGATGATGTGGTCCATAAATATCTACCATTAGCCCCGATCAAGAATCAAAACGCAGATACGTTGTCACCCATGGGGACTAAAATGGAATGCCTCGTTTCGAGTAAAAAAGAGTATCCGAATCTCTACACTCACTAAACAAAACAGAACAACTTAACGATTTTTTGAAAATTATTGATTTTTCATTGTAGAAAGTTAAAAAAAGCTAAAAATCCATTTGCATGCTTTTCTTGCTACTTCTATTATAATTGGCAGAGAGGTCCAGCCCTATTATTCTGTGCTTTTTTAGCTATTTTGTTTCACTAAGACTTCCTTGTAATAAGGAACAACAAGTAAGGTAACTAAGGGCAACTTTATTTTGCTTAGCCTGCCTTGTACCTTTATCTTTATTCTGTGATATTAGTGATGTTAGCCTATTTGGCTTTTACAGTTTCACCGGATACAGGGCTGTTTAAAAAAAGAAAAGGCAATGATAATGATGATGATGATGGTTTACGATTTAGTATTGTTACCAATCACTATGTCCCCTCTGTGGGGGTTTTTGAGCTATTTAACCACTGTCCGAGTCGGACCCCCTCTTTGACTGCTCACCTAGTCTGTCGATGTTCTTTGCAGTGAGAACTACCCAGGTGTGCGGGTATACGGTGTGTACGTGGTGTGTGCCGGAACGCGTCGGGGCCGCCTAAATGATGACTCACGCCAGACCGTGTCGGGTCCGAGCCGAGTGTCGGCCGTAGCTCGGTCAACTAATATTACATATATTTTGTACACACTCACGCTATACCGAGCGGAAACCGAGTGACTGCCGAGCTACCGACAACGCTCGTCCACAACTCGGTCCCGGCTTGTAGCTGAAGATTTATCAGATTTTTCATCGTCCAGAGCGATCGCAATAGCCGCTAATTCCAGATCATCAAACTTCAACATCATTGTAGTCTAGTAACAACACTATTTTTGCTCAGACGAGTATACTGCATCACGACGCAACGCTAATTGCTCGGTCGAGACCCGTCTTTGTAATTACAGGTACGCGACCGGCTTGGTTGACCGTGATACGGCCGACATTCGGCTCGGACCCGACTCAGTCTAGTGTGAGTCAACCTTAAGGGTGCGACACGCCCCTTCCTATGTCTTATTTGTGCTTGTCCCATTTGGTGTGGGTGTAGTGTTATTGTGAGTGCCTTGTAATAAAGTAAACAACCTGAATGCAAGATGTCAAGATACTGAAAGCGTCTTTAAGTAATTAATATTTAGGATAAAAAACGATTGTACCATATTACGTATGTTTGCTGAGGCACGCGTGGACAGTTTTGCAGTAATATTACGCAAAAGAATAGCCTCCTTGATGCGTCGCGTGCGAGACAGCACCAACGGCTTCCTAGCTTCCATATATGGAAGGCAAGATTGCCCTACGATGAGGTATTGGAACACAGTGCATATCGGTTCCAGACCCAATTACGTTTAATAATAAATAATAATTTTTGTGAAGTAATAATTTATGTATTCTGTGAATTTACTAACCCCTAGTTTTTAAGTTTTAAGTGAACTAACAAAATGTATTTACCTGAATAATGAAAAGTAAATAAAAATGAAAAATTACCGTTCAACCTTTTAATAATTGAATATAATTAAAATTAATTTATCCTGTGTTGACACTGTAAGAGAATCAGGTCCTTCTTTCGAGAAATTTCTTAGAACCGGATATTCACCATAGACATCATAGGTGACTACGCATGTACATTTTGATTCGTAATCGATGATAGATGTAGGTGCCTATGGTCCACAGTATCCACTAAACGTCAGGTGGACTGTGTGGCCGTTTGCTGCTCTTACTTCTATAAAAAAAGTAAGGCAGAGGAGTATATTAACAGTGCGATGAATGTGTTCTGTGCTAGTCGTGAATTTGGGCGAAGTTGCCTAGTTATACATGCCAGCTGGTACAAGTTTAATCATAAAAATGATCTTATTATCTTAAACACACACAGTAGGTTATATCATATTATAGAAGTGGCCATATGCCAGTGTTACCAGCTCGTCTATTATTTAAAAGGTTTCCACTTACTACTACGGTAAAGCTTCAACTGTATTATGGCTGCAGCATGCGTGAGTCTGTCTAACCGGGTAAGACCACGCCCTCACGGAATATTTTTTTATAGAATATAGGTGACAAACGAGCACACAGTCCACATGAAGGTAAGTCGATGCTGTGGGCCAAGGACATCTACGTTTACTTAACCTGGATTAAGAATCAAAATGATGATGATGGATGCGTTGTCACTCATGACGAGTAGTATGGAATGCCTCGATTCCAGTGAAATGGGTCTCCGGTTCTCTACATCGACCATGCAAACAGCAACATAAAGCTGCTATTTTACGCTGGTATTCCGTGAGAGCGTAGTCCTTCCCCGGTCGAGTCGATCCATTCATGCTCGACCATGATATAGTTGCAGCAAGGCTCTACCACGTAAAATAGTAGCTTATTTCTGTCGTGTTTCGTTTGGTGAATATAGGTTTAAATCGGGGACTCTTTTTACAGCATCCTAATGATAATAACACTAAATAATTAAAAAAAAAACTGCGGTTGCTGACCCGCTTGCCATGCGTGGTAAGTATGGCAAAATCTCCCCTATAAGAATATCTATGGGGAAGGCCTAAGTTAAGTAGTTGACATTTATAGCCCGTAATGAATGAAAATCAAAAGAAAATGCTTTAAACCAATTTTTAAATCAATTTTTTAAAATTTTGCTTCAAAAAGCTTTAAATTGATACTCGTTGCAAGATGTTCAAATTTTTTCCACCTACTATTGTACCACCAAACCTGAAGCGTATATTCACTACATTTACAAACGTTCTATTGAGGAACTACAGAGGAGTTCGTCAATAGAGCGTCTACCTGTTGTATTCGAGGGTCATTACGAATCGTCTCGCATGCAGAATCGATGACTTCCAGCCTCCCGAGCAAGCCAGTGTGCAAAAGGGCTTTAGTTTATAGACCATATATACATCTTTCGTCAAATTGTACAGAAAGCCGAAGAGTACAATCTGCCACTGTGTTGTTTACGTGTACTATGAGAAAGCTTTTCATTCTGTCGAAATCTAGGCGGTACTACAGTCCTTTTACCAATGCCAAGTTGCCTATCGGCATATCAAAGTGCTGTAGTGTTTATACTGTAGGGTTAAGGGTTAGGATGGCTATCCGAGCACAGAACTATACACGAAACCTGTCCAACTGAAGATAGGCGTAAGATAGGGTGCCGTTATATCCGACAAACTCTTCACCGCTGCATTCGAAGACGTTTACATTCTATTGGATACGGTATTTACATCACTAGAAGTATATCGTCAGCACTATGCTCAATAGTTTATCTCAACGGACGGATAACGCACATGTCTCATCTATGTCGGCAGTTGTTGGGATTACTTTACTCAAAAATGGTGACAAATATGTTAACCAAGGACAAATAGTCCGACTAGGTAAGTTCAACTTCGACCGAGAGGTCAATTTCGGATCAAATTCGGTTGGGCAGCGTTCGTGTGATTACGACACGTCTTTTCGTCTCTTATACCTCAAAACTTGGAAACATGTGTGTGCCAAGGGCCAACCAGTGCGTGTTGCCACTGAAAACATATGGATCTGAGTTTTAGTCCTTCGCTGCTTGGTCGCATGAGGCAGTTCAAGGTTGCTCAGCAAGTTATGTTTTCTTTTTTTTCTTTAAAAAAATCTTTATCTCGACACTAGCATTTTTTCTTGTATAGTGGGGCAAAATTAATTTTTTTTGTAAAGTTTTTTTTTATCCATAAATTTCATCCATAAATTTACATCCATAAATTCCACAAGGAAAAACATCCAGACCCATAATAATTATTTGTAGGCTCTAAAAACACTTGTTCCGTGTTTGATTCGAACCCGCGGCCTTTAGTAATACAACTTATTGCTAAGCCTCTGCACCACGGGGCCGTCAATGAGCTATATATGTATGCTCGAAATGTTTCCACATGATAGAGTTCGTAATGAGGATATCTTCAGTAGAACCAAAGTAACCGCAGTAGCCTAAGGAATCAGTAATCTGAAGCGGTGATTGGCCGGTTAAATTACTCGTAGAACCGACAACCGATGGGAAAGAAAGGTTCTCGACTGATAGCCTCTAAAGCGAAATGTAAGGTGGCCCCCAACTTTCCCACCACATTCCTTGGGAGAGGCCTATAATCGACAGTGGACTTGTGAATAATAACAATAATCCATTCTATTAATTACGTCAAATCTTGTGATAAAGGGCTTACTCCTTTAAACTTAGCCAACGAGCAATGGCAGGATCCGGCAGTACATAGCATATTTGACCGCGAAACCGTATGGAAGGAGAAGGAGCTCCACGGAAGGTTTACCAGTCTCTACATGAGCCTTTCGTAGATACAGTCGCCTCCCTCAACTGGCTACGTTTCGGTGATCTCTTCAGGGAAATCGAGGGTTTTGTCTGTGCAATACAGGATCAGGTTATTAAGACCAACAACTGTTGCAGATACATCCTAAAGGCTGGCACCGTCGATATCTGTCGAGCTTGTTGTCATCCCCATAAGTCACTTAGGCATGTCATCTCTGATTGTTCGGCGCTTTCTAACTCTGAGTACATGCACAGGCACAACCTAGTAGCCAGGATTTTATACCAAGAGCTCGCTCGGAAATACAGCCTCGTGGATCGAAAACTGCCTGCGAGTATAACTACCTATAAGTATTTACCGGAAGCTGTGCTCGAAAACGATCGCGCCAGGCTCAACTGGGACCAGGCCATTATCACAGATAGGACTATTCTTGCGAATAAACCTGATATTGTGCTGATGGACCGGGTACAGTTAAGGATAATTTTGGTCGACATTACCATTCCGTATGACGAGAACCTTGTGAAAGCCAAAATAGATAAGCAAAAGAAATATCTGGACCAGGCTCACGAGGTAACCGACATGTGGGGTGGTCTGACGACCGAAATTATTTCTGTAGTCGTTTCTGCAAACGGGCTAATCCCAGTAAGCCTCTCGGTTCATCTGAGGCGACTGGGACTCCGTGACGGACCGCTCCGGGCTCAACTGCAGAAGTCGGTGCTCATCGTTACTGCCCTGTCGTCGCCAAACAGCCCAACCAGATGAGAATACTTTATGAATACCCCAATAATAGTAACAATAATGTCCTCCAGACTGAATTTCGGTCACGGCGGCCAGCCTCAACGGAGACTAGTCATCGGCGCAGGACGGGAATATAGTGCCCAAGTGAATACGCGAGTATAGGTGCACTCTCTATTCCCTCACTCTCATAATCCGATGGGACAGTTCCCCTACACAGCCGGAGAGTGATCAGGCGCAGCACCAGCGGCTTTAGTGCTTTTCGAGGCACGATGGTTAGACCTCGCCAACTTTCTGACTCCGGGCAGCTATTGAGCTTTTCCGATTTCGATGTCGATTCCGATTTACCCGAGGCAGTTAGACTTGTGATATTATAACTACACAAAATTACAATAACCTACGTAAAACATTTTTAAAGAAACCTGCGACAAATAAAATAGACAGATACTGGGGCGAGTTCCGTTTGTAATTACAGTCAACCTACATGGAAACTACTTTGTAGATTACACTCTAGATTCTCTTAGAGCCTGGTTTGCATCGCAGGATACGAAACAGTGCACTAACAATAATTTTACTACAAAACAAGTTACTACCAACAGCTTTGCTTTTAAGTTTCTTGTAATTACATTTTCTCGTTAGATTTTATTTTATTTTTATTTATTAGGACCAACAAGGGTAGTTCTATGTAGTTCGATTTTCATTATGCTTTCACTTACTAATAGATTAGATTTATACTTAATTAAATATAGACAAGAAAACAACACGTAACATTAAGTAAACGTATTGAAAATACAAACTTTTTATTGCACTTTTTTACCAACCTCAAAAGGGAGGAGGTATTCAAATCGACGGTATGTTTTTGTACGTGTGTTAACCTCAGGACTTTTTTTATAGGTGAACCGATTATGATGGTTTTTTATCTGAAAACTGGTACTTCTCGTGAGGTCCCATATAAATTTGATCAGACTAGCAGTTTGTGAATTATCCTTAAATAATGCGTATTTAATTGACTTCGAATACGTTGATTCGGTCGTATTGAAGTCGGCTGTATTTTTTTTAAATTTCACCACTTATTTGTTACATAATATGTTAGATCCTGTCAATGCCAGTATCTTTCTACGCAGACTTCGTTGATTATAGGTTTATAAGTTTACTGTCCCCCTCTTACCTATGTCTACCGGCAAAAAGCAGCACTTGCACTGCTATTTTGCAATCTGAAGGGTATAGAGAGCCAGTATAACTGCTGGCTGTGAGGCACTCAATCTCAGACCGTAGAGTTGACCACATATCTATAACCTTCTTTGTCTGAAGGTAACTGCAGGAGTCCATTGACAGCAGTAGCAACTTACTATCAGGTGAACTGTATGTCATTTCGGTTTTTAAAAGATCATAATAAAATTGAATGTTTTTAATAGAATATGGGTGACAAACAAGCACACAGTCCACCTGATGGTAAGTGGGTACTGTGGTCCATAGAAATCTGCATTTAACCTCGATTAAGAATCAAAACGCAGTTGCGTTGTCACCCCTGAGGACTAAGATGGAATGGCTCGATTCCAATAAAACGGGTCTCTGGTTCTCTACAGTCACCATGCGAAACACAGCAGCATTAAGCTACTAGTTTACGCTGGTATTCTGTGAGAGCGTGGTCCTCGCCCGTTCGAGCTGACTCATTCGTGTTACAACATTAATTTAGCTGCAGCGTGGCTCTACCACGTATGATATGTGTTATTGTATTGAGGCTTAGACTAAATTGAGTTTTTCGAACCGGACCTAGAAGAGTCGGGAATAAAAGCTCAGGGAATAAAAGCTCGGATTAAAATTTCATAGTACGCGAGCAAATCTATTTCGATCCCCGACGGCATCACTGAAATTTTAAGTGCAATTATAAGTCGCCGTGTGGTGGCGGTGTAAGAATATCCACTATTCCATTTTATTCCGTGGGTATCGTGAGAGATGACAGAGAAAACAAATCATAAAATAGGCAGCTGCATCTTCCTAATACAACGACTAAAAATAAAAAATGCTGTGGCCAACGCGCTTGCCATCTATGGCAAATATCTCCCTATCTATATATAAAAATAAATAATAGGCTGTAAGGTAAATATTACAAAACTTCAAGTAATTCAGTTAAGTTTAAGATATTTTATTCAATAAAAGTTACATGTTAATATATTAAATAAGATTGAAGCATCTAAGTTGGACGTTCTGAAGGAATGTAAGTTGCCAGATTGTTCAAATTTAGCGAGTTTAGGTTAAATTAAAACTTTGCATACTTTCCAAAGATTGTTTATTTATGTTGGGTTTTGAATGTATAATCTTTTCTTTTTTTGACCCCCGATGAAAACGGAGGGGTGTTATAAGTTTGTAGTGAGTATATGTGTATCTGTTTGTCTGTCTGTGTGTAAGCTCTTGAGCGGATGAACTGATTTAGATTTTTTTCGTTTGAAAGGTGTGTTAATCGAGAGTATTTTCAGCAATTTTTCAAGAAAATCTGTCCAGCCGTTTGAATAGCATTGTCTCTTTTTGTTTCGGGTTTCTTTTGAATTGAAGGTTTTCTAGATGTTAAAAGTATTATTTTTATTTCGAGAATATGTCACGGAGGAAAATTTGCAGCACGGCTCCCTATCGGGCATAGTGCATTCCAGTAGGTTACAAGAGGCCCGTGCGGAAAGCGTTTTTGTGGCATGACCACCTTAGGATGCATTTTCCACCAAATACACTAGTTATATTGAAAAAGAAAGCAGTACAAGCACTCCTAGAGCTAAGTTCATTGAATTAATACACACCTCAATTTTCCTCACGTTCACAATCAGTGTGGCCCAACTAGGCAAACAAAGGTTTGTTCTTACAAAATAATAATAAAGATGCAACATTAAATTAACTTACCTTCATTAGTACAGATTCACTAAGCTTTTCTCTGTTGATGATCTTTATGGCCACCTTCTTCCCGGTCACACAGTGCACTCCGAGTTTCACCAAGCCTGCAACAAATAGCATATTCAAATAAAATGGATAAACGGTACAACTATATTATATGCTTGTATATTATATGCGGACGATATTTCCGTAGTTGTAACATCTCAAAAAAACAGTAATTCTTTACATAATCATGAAAAGGAAATAAATGACACAATCGATAATATAACTAATTGGCTGCATACAAACAATTTGAAAATTAACCTAGATAAATCAAATTACATACAATTTAATAAAATAAAAACTAATGCTAGTCTAAATGTCAATAAAATTAAGGAAATAGAACAAATTAAATTTCTTGGGGTAATTATAGATCGAAATTTGGACTGGAAAATACATATAGATGACCTATGTCAAAGAGTTAATCGTTTTGTGTATGCACTACGTACCATAAAAAATGTAACTAATAAAAAAACGGCCCTATTATGCTATCGGGCGTATATTGAATCTATACTTCGATATGGTATAATAATGTGGGGTAATAGCATAGATTGGCGTAGGGTATTTATCGCACAAAAGAAGTGTATAAGGACGATATGTGGTATCCCAACTAGAGAATCCTGTAAGCCAATATTCAAAAATCTATCTTTACTAACTATGCCCTCGTTATATACCAGTCATTTATCCGCCTGGGTATGTTATTAGTAGCAAAGGTTATTTCTAACACTTTTTCACGCGTAACAAAGGTTGGTGTACACCCAAAGTTTAGGCTTACTAGGCGGTTAGAGATGAGAAAATCATAAAGTAGCTCACCTCTTTCGTTGATGTTAGTGCTTCCCCAGGTTGTGTGGTGTGCATTAGCATCACAACCCACCACAAGTTCGGCGTTGTGTTTCCGGGTGAACTCCGCCACTAAGGCTCTTGTATGAGGGCGCGGTCAATATTGTCCTCTGCAAAGCAAACCCCCACCACAGCAAAAGCAGCTGCTGCATGATGAAGATTTGCCTGGAGGACCCTCGTCTTACTCTTGGGGTTAGCCATTTATGAGCGTGTGGGGGGGGGATCTTTTGCGCCTGTTGAGGACGAACACGCCTTTTACCGGCGTTCTTGACCCCCACCTTACCTTTCGCTGTACCGCTCTTACCTCCCCTCCCCACACTCCTGGACGACACCAGCGGAGGCCGTCGGACCGAGGCGAGATCAGCGCCTTAGGTCTTCGTCACTCATTGACGGCGTTCCAGTCTCACCCTGAGAGGTGCATGGCTGGGGGGATCGGTATTGGGGCGGTTCAGGCTCCATTGCCGCGTCTCCCCTGACCTTAAAAGTTATAATTTTAAAGCCGACGATTCTGCCGCCTGCCTTCCGAAGCGCCTCCGCCGATGGGTCGTCCAGAGAAAAGGTTACTAGGAACCCATTCTTCTCGTCTCTACGATGGAGGATTCTCCAGCTCGGTATGGAGCCCTTCGTCTTGTGCCCTCAACAGCACAGCCGCCTCCTCTGGAGAGTCAGCTTCACTGCGAAGCAAATATGTAATGCCCAGCTGAGGCTTGCCGCCGGGTGAGATCGGAAACCTGAAACCCTGGCCGGAGGCAGAGCTCTTGATAATACGCCTTCGGGTATTATCAAGAGCTCTGCCTCCGGCCAGGGTTTCAGTTTTCCGATCTCACCCACAATCCAGTCCTGGCTTGCCTTATTCAGGCACTATACCAGAATCCAACCTGGCTTGTGAGTGAAACCTGAAAATTTTTATCCCATTCCTGGCTGCGCCCCACAGGCTGTCTTAGCGATGGCCCGTGTTAGTGCCCGGTGAACCAGCCGCATCTGCTTCACTCTCATAAGATTTGAATTGCAAATTGCCACAGGCGCGAAGACAGCTACAGCTCTAAAGCTGAGCTTCTTTTCCCCCGTTCCCCGCTTCACAGACTTCCTGGGCTGGTCTTTGGGGGACTCTTCCTCAGACCGACTGCGTTTTTTCGCCTTCGGAACTGGGGGAATCTTGGGCAGAGGAATTTCGTCCCAGGGCTTCTGGCAGAGAGAGAGGACCTCTTCGGCTCCTATCCTATCAGCCTTCCGTACCTTTTCCTTGCTGCCCCACTAAGCTTATAAGGTCTAGCGAAGTTTTTCTTTTCCCCTCCCTGGATCGTTTCCGATTGTGGTTCGGCTGCAGGCGTGCCCTTCACTTCACGGCTCGTCCCAGGTTGAGGCGCAATATTGCAGGGTGTTGGTGAGCCTAAAAGAGCCTCTTCCAAACCTACAGTTAGTTCCATTAAAGGAGATTTATCAGTATCTTTTCCAAAATGACGGTTTTCGTCCATTTTGTTTCCACGATTAGCTAGGGAAATACTCGGTCACCCCCGGCAGAGCCCCGCATGCCAAGAGAAGGGCTAAAATACTACCCGAATCGCCCTGGTCTCGGGTAGGCGCCGTTTGCGACTGGACTCCCTCCAGCCACGCATCCATCGCCACGGTACGCTTGACACCTTAGATTGGGTTAGCATAGGAAAAGGAGATGGGATAAAAGAAAATAAAAATAGTATCGTCGGATTGTTTCCGTTTTGTCCGTTTTCTATTGAACCAGACCAAATAACAGGCAGCAACCACGTGAAGGTGAAATCCTCAGACTTGCCCTGGGGATCAACATGACCAGCGCTCTCCCGCAGAGCCATACGCCAAACGCCGTTAATCTGGTCCTATTAATAATATCAAAAAGTTAGGAGTAGACTAACCACCGCCCAAGAGCAGCATATATAGAGATTTATGAATTTCTTTCCATGTAGAGTGCGACTTTGAGAAGTGTCAAAAAGAAATAAGTATATTACGTGAACGTATTTGTTAACGTAGTGAGAATATTAAGGATATGAGAAGGCCTAAGCTATTTAATTAAACGGATTTGTACAACAATGTATTATCTTAGTTTAATATTTCCAAGAAACTTCATCTACAGTAATTAAGTAAGTTAATTATATATATATTAGACTTTATATTATCACGAGACAACATTTAAATAATTATTAATATCATCTGATTACACATGGCTTCTTTAATAACAAATCATTTTGTGGTTGATATGTATAAAAGATCAAAAAACTTTAGTAAGAATGTGGAATGTTTATCTATTTAATTAAAGCTAAATTAATTTAGATTTATTGTACAGAAACGTTCGTTTTATACATTATTTTCTAAGAGGAATAGTCGGAATAGAAGGAATTGTCAACTTAGCTTCCATTTATTTTACACAAATATCGCGGTCGGCAGGAGAGCAAACAGCATTTCTACAAGGAAGAATATGACCACGAATATACGTGAATGATTAAATAACTAAATCATCATTTGGAAGCATACAAATCATGCACGCCCTATTTGAGTACCATCCTTTGTAGCCAATATTGCCAAATAACTTGACCCTCTAATAGGATCTCACATCACTCATGTAGACCCTTAAAATGAGTAAAGTGTTTTCCTTGTTCTGTTACTTTCATATATTATAGTTCAGTACGAGAAGTATTAGATTAATGCTATTTTTACCCGACTTCAAAAAGGAGGAGGTACACAATTCGTATGTATGTTTTTTTAAGTACTTTCTTATATATCTTCGTCAATTGAGACCCAATTTGAAAGATATTTTTTTGATTCAATAGGTGTATAACCTTCAGGGGTTCCGTTTGAGTCTGGAGAAAAATTCCTATATATATAAAATCAACTGTTTTGTAAAAAGTTATAATCATTATTTTCCTGATGTTCAATTCTCCTATTACAAATAAGGGATAAAGATTGAAGATTGAGTACATACAGCTGTGTAATTTTTTTAACAGAGTACGGGTATTAATAATCTAGTAAAAATAATAATCCCTATATTAT
>DWHP01005296.1:0-12016 GCA_018247895.1 Parnassius honrathi | reverse complement strand
CCGACCTAAGCCCTAATGATTTCTATACTTTCCCTAAAATAAAGAATAAATTGCGTGGACAGAGATTTTCATCACTTGAAGAAGCTGTGGACGCCTACAAAACGGCCATTTTGGAGACACTAACTTCCGAATGCAATGGTGGCTTCAATGATTGGCTCCATCGTATGGAAAAATGTGTCAAATTTCGCAGAGAATACTTCGAAAAGCAATAAATACATCTTTAAATAGTAATGTTTTGTCACATCCTTGATTCCCGAAATTTTCAGTGCCGCCCTCGTAAGTAATTTTAGGGAAACAACAAAATAGTTTTAAGCACACCACTATCCCACTTTTTTATTTGCCGTATTTACCACGATTAGCAAGCAGGATGGCAATTACATTTTTTTATTTTTAGTCGTTATTAGGAAGATGCTACTGCCCATCTGCTGGTTTACCTCTATCGCTTCTTACAGCCACGGAACTATATGTTGTAGTGGATATTCTTACAACGGCACTGCCATATTAATTTACACATACATTTATTCTTTAATACCACTTCTAGATAACGTAATAATTTAGCATACGCTGTACTTATAAAAGAGACACGACGTTGCATACGAATACGCATTTAACTATGTATCTATTAATGAATACGAGACGTGATTTTATTATTTCACGCTCGTGCATAGATAATAGTCAGGATTGCATCATAAACAGCAAGTATTTGGTTTTTTAACCGACTTCAAAAAGGAGGAGGTTCTCAATTCGAGTGTACGTTCCTTTTTTGTATGTATGTTACGCAATATATTCGCAAATTATGAACCGATTTTAATATCCTTTTTTATTGTAAACGCTTTACTTCAAGAGTAGATCCATTAAATTTTTATGAAAAATTCCGCCCCAAAGGGTGGAAATTAGGGGAAAAGTTTCATATTGGACTTCTGTTTAAGGAATCTCATATCATATTTTTGCGGAACCAATTTTAATAATTCTTTTTTTCTTAAATAGGTGTATGGGTGACAAACCGGCACAAAGTCTGGTGCGAAGTGGTTGCGTGTAAAGTGCATGCGTCACCCGTGAGGATTAATTTGGAATGCCTCGTTTCCAGGAAAAAGGATCTCGGGTTCTCTACACTTCATACGAAACACAACAGCGTTGAGCTGCTATTTTACGTTGGTATTCTGCGAAATGATGGTTCTTCTCTGATCGAGCCGCCCTGTTCGTGTTACTATTATAATACTAATATAGCTGCAGCATGGCTCTACCACGTAAAATATAAATTTGGAGGAAAAAATTCTACCCCTAAAGGTTGCAAATAAATAACTTCGCAATTTTAAGTCGGTTTTTGCTTTTTGTTCAAAATTATAACTATCGTAAAAAATACCTTTTGCCATAAGATTATTGTTGAGTAAATAATCATCCCGATTACATCTTAACTGTCCAGCCAAACCTGTAAGACACAACACTGAATCACATCTTAGCTGTCCTGCTATTCCTCTTATACACAACACACTCAAGTCTCCCCTTTGCTTCTACAAATTATATAAAAATACGTTTATTTGACGTGCGAGTTGAAAGTATTTCAACAAACTAACCAAAGAGTTTGACTTGGATTTGTTTGAATATTACCGCTGCGTCAGCCAAGCGCATACTTAACGATGAATTTTTTGGTTATTGTTAAAAAGATATTAATGCTATTTGTTACCTCTAACGTTTTAATATTTTACCTGTGTGCTATCATTTCCATTTTCATAAGCCTTTATTTGTTATTAGTCCAATTAATACTTAAGTTTTGAATCGCGTTTATCACTGTTACAATTTCACCTTTGTATCTACTAGTGAAGAACTCTAATTGCCTTACAGTAGCCATTCGGTGTTATATTAGTTATTATAGATGTTGGTCTTCAAAGTAAAGAAAAAAGAATAAAAGAGAGGAGGGAGAATCGTTAAATAATGGTAGAAGCAACAACCACATGTAATTAACCCTTAAGTGTCGTAAGAAACGACTTTATAAATGTCAAGTTTAATCTCCTGGTCTCCGATAGGGAGTTGAAAATTTAATTTTTAAGAAAAAATGACAAGTAGCACACGGTATGGTAAATGGATGGACACCTGCCACGTGATGCATCTATTTCCATATCAAAATCGAAATACAGATGCGTCGTCACCCTTAGGAGCCTTGTTACATTACCAAAGTCTCCGATGCTACACTCACTATATGGACTTAGGTTAGAATTGTGTAAGAGCCTGATCCACAAACTAATAAGAGTACTAACGTAGCCTGATCCTTCCCCGGTCAAGCCTACCTATTCGTGCTGAAACCATAATATAGCTGCAGCGTGTCTCTAAAGTGTTAAAAGTATATTATACGTTTATTATACAAATAGACGTGGACGCGACTGTTGATTGTAAGGTACCGAGTTCTAATCCTAAGTCGGGACAATAAAATCAGTTATTAAGTTATATGTCAAAGAAGTCAATGCCGTTGGTCCTGCGCCTGATCTCTCTCCGGTCGTGTCAAATTGCCAACTCATTAGGCTATGTGAGTGAGTGACTGTGGAAGGGAGAGTGCACCTTTGCTCGTAAACTTGTAATATCCAGTTCCGCGCTGATGACTAGTCTCCGTGGAGACTGGCCGATATGACCGCAATTTAGTCTGAAAAATCATTATCTAGTTCTTTAAAACAAAATAATATGAAAGGTTTAATTATCCATATTTTAATTAATTAATTTTTGTGCTTTGAGGACTCAAGTCTGAGATTATTGAGTAGCCGTCAGAAAAAAATATAGCACTTAAAGGATTTCCTCATAATTAGATTTACTTTTCAATTTCAAGACATAGATAATATTTTTTTATTAAAAATTTCAATTTTATTTCGTTAATTGTATCTTTGTCTTTTCTTAGTCATTAATTATTCATTTTATCTCTAAAAAACTTTACGTATTAGATTTTAAACTAAACTGAAGTTTAAATATTTTTAAATGGATCATAATTATTAAATTGTATATAAATTCTTGTAAGCGAATAAAATTACAAGACAATTTTAAATTCAATGTTAACAACTATTATTCACTCTGTGGTAGTTATACAGCTTTGTCGGCTAAGCGCATACTTTCTACAATGCATTTTTTGGTAATTCTTAACGAGATTTTTATGTGTCTTTTACTAAACAAACGTTTTAATATTTTATCTTTGTGCTAATGTTTTTACATACATGTATTACACGTAGTATCAGGTCTTTATCCGATATTAGTAATGTTAGTACATAACTTTCAATCTTGTTTATCACTGTTATAATTTCACCTTTGTTTCTATTAGTAAGCACCTTTAATTAACGGTAGCCATTAAGTGTTATCTATCGTAGTTATTATAGATGATGATCTTCAAAACAAAAAAGAGGAGAGAGAGAGAGAAAGAACCGTAGAATAATAATAGAATCAACAAACACATGTAGTCCTTTAAGTGTCATAAGGAACGACTGTAGGAATTTCTTTTTTTTTATAGAATACTGGTAATAAGTGAGCTCACAGTCCACCTTATGGTAAGTGGATGCTGGATCCTATAGACATCTACATCTGTCCTCGATTAATAATCAAAACGCAGATGCGTTGTCACCCCTGAGCACTACGTTGGAATGGTTCTCGACAATCGCCATACGAAACACAGCGGTATTGCAAAGCTATTTCAAGCTGGTATTCTATGAGAGCGGGGTCTTACCCCGGTAGAGCCGACGCATTCGTTCTGCAATCATAACATGGCAGCAGCATGGCTCTGTTACGTAATAAAGTCCAATAGCTCGTTATTATCTTAAAATAGTAGATATAGCTAACACAAACGACGTTTTGTTTTGTTTTGTAAATTTATAATTTACTTAGCATTATGATTTCTTATATTTACGCGAATACTTCATATTTAAATAAAATTAGTTTTAACGGATTTTATGACGTATAGTAACCTTTCTATGTTGCTGACGTTTCGACCGCTTCACAGCACCCATGAATCATTTTAATTTGTGGTAACCGCGGTTAACTATGACATCTGGACGGTGAACACCTCAGTCCAGTGTAAAAGAATACAAAGGGCGGACTTAATGCCTTGAGGCATTCTCTACCAATCAACTCATGGAGTGGTGGGAATTTGACGTAGGTGTGGTAATATAAAATAAAAGAACACAAAACAAATGTTAATCTACTACATAATATATACATACTACTGGTAAATAAACTTGATATAAGACCTATACATACATATAAATACATGCATATATATACAAATATACATATTTAAATGGATGTAGTGATTTTTGGCGCAAAATAATAATACTTTAATAAAAAAATAAAACCTCATATATATAGTGATATGTTTGTATTTGAGTATGTTCGTAAATTTCTTTATTATCTGGTATCTTCCTAACGGCTAGAAGGATTTCAACAATTAAGGTATATCGTTTTATTCGTCTTAAAAACCCAAGTGTTCTTAGATAGCTCTTTTTTAATAAACAAAATGGCGGATTTTGGAGCAAAATAGCAATACGTTAGTAAAAAAATAACCAAACCTGTCGTATATAAGTTGTGTAGTTAAATTTAATTAAGAATTATAATTTGGTTCATAAAGTTTTTGATAAGTGGTATATAAAATGTGCAATGTGTGTATCGAACTTCGTACTACTCGTATTACATGAGAAAAGAATAATTATTTATATTCGTCGCCCAATCACATTTAAAACGAAACAAATAAATTATTTTCAATAAATTTAGAACCGTATACTTTGAAGTTTTGAAGAAAAATGTAATAAATAAACACCGTTTATTTCATGAAGTACTTCGACCTTTCTAAGTCACATAGTTGTTGAAAAATCGTCAAAAGCCTTAACACAATAGACTGGGACACTAAAACCCATTAATTTTCTTTCGGTTTATAATTTGTAATTGGGTCCCGCCTGCTACTAAACTTAATATTTCACTTAGGCTATTTTACTTAGGCTTTCAGCTCACAATACAGTCTGTTAAACCGAAATAGAATTTACTTTGTTTATAGCTTTTTTGTTTTCTTTACTCAATCTTGTTTCGGTCTTTTTAGTGCATTACTTTTAAATTGCCTTTGTACAGTCGTGGTTTTGATTTTTTAATTTTTTTTTATCTAACTCTGACCTATAATCATATATCGCGATACCTTAGTCATGTCTCAAAATAGTAACTGTAACGAAAACAGTATCGATGACTGAATTTTTAAGGTTGGTTAAATCTGGATAATATGCTCCTACCTTTTGGATAAGACGACGATTATAATGATTTCTTATATTTTACGCGAAACTACACATTAAATGAAACTAATTTTTAGGTTTATTTTAACTTTTTTACTCCCAACGTTTCGGTTGCTGTATAGTACCTATTGTCACGAGGGCGACCATGTTGAAAACAGTTTTATTTTTTCAACCGACTTCAAAAAATAGGTGGTACTAAATTCGACCGTATGTTTTCTATGTGTGTTACCTCAGAACTATTTTATTCTATGTGAATCGATTTTGATTTTTTTTTGAAAGCTGGTGCTTCTCGTGTGGTTCCATATAAATTTGATCAAGATCTGACTAGTGGTTTTTGAGTTATCATTTTTATACCTGGTAGAGCCATGCTGCACTTATATTAGTAGTATAGTTGTAGCACAAATGAGTCGGCTCGACTGGAGTAGGACCACTCTCTCACGGAATACCATCGTAAAATAGCAGCTTAAAACTGCCGTGTTTCGTATGGTGCGTATAGAGAACCGGAGACCGTTTTTACTGGAAACGAGGCATTCCACTTTTAGTCGTCGGGAGTGGCAACGCATTTAATTTTAATTATTAATCGAGGATAGATGTAAATATCTGTGGGCCACAGTATCCACTTACCATCAGGTGGACGGTGTGCTCGTTTGTCAATCTTAATCTACAAAAAAAATATAATGCTATCAAAAACATAACTTGTAAAAAATCCAACTCTCGCAACTCAGTTCTTCCACCGTAAAAAGTTGTGAGATCCATGTAATACCAAGTCGGTAAATTTATTCAATCCCTACTTAAGGCTTCTGTTTAAGTTATTACGTAATTAGCTAACCTAACAACATTTTATAGTGACCATATCAATATCAATAATCATCATCATCAATAATAAAATATCAATGTTAAAAATCTTTTATGTTTCAAATAAATAGATTGCTTAGTGCGATTGCCAAGTCAATCTATATATTTAAAACATAAAAGATTTTTAACTTTGATATGGTCACTGTGGAATAATGTGGAATAGTGTTAGAACGTAAGTTCCTACTTTTTTGTTTCTGGTACCTTCTACTTCTTGAATACCAACAACGTACTATCTACACCTATTGTACGTAATATACAAGTACACTAATTCATTCACTGCAAATGTAACTATGTAATTATATATGTTTATATGGGTTTACAAAGTTATTTATGCAGTTGGTGTATCTGGAAATTAAAAAAAATTAGTTTTTCCTTGATTTATACACTAAACACTAATTGTCTAATTGTATTCTAAATTTAAGGCTTCTATGTCCGCTAGAAGTGCCTTAGAGTTGCGATGATCGGTCAGTCAGTGAGTGACAAAATTAAGAAACGTTGACTAGTTATAATTCTTAAACTACTTGTTGAAATTGAATGAAATTTGAAATATAATATGTTTATACAGTGCCTACTAAGTTACTGAAGATCAGGCTTCTAATTTTATCCACTACGAAGTTATATGGGGTCGAATATGGCCTTAATTGCTACGAGAAAAGTATGGTACGGCCGTGCCGCTTATTTGCTCGACTTGGCGGGGGCACTACCGTGCCCACTGATTGACTTCAAATACACTGATAATGTTCTCTTTTTAAATATATTGAACGTCGGTCGTCAAAATGTTTAATTTGATCTCTTGTTGTTTTTAAAAAACCTTAGAACTTTTTCCTGTATCGTACAGGCAGTTCACCTACACAAATCTCCCAAATGCAAACAAAGTATACACTGGAACAATTATTTGCAGGCCATACAAATACTCCAGCTCACCCCTTAGCTGTGCAACTCATTTCTAAGCCACTGCGCCACGTTGTGCCGGTTCAACTAATGGTTGCATAACTCGAAAGTCATGGGTTCGAACCAGTCATACGACAACTGTCGTGAACTACAAGCATTTTTATACGTGATAGATCCACGCTGCAGCTATATTATGGTCGTAGCACGAATGGGTCGGCTAGAACACCTGAGAACCTAACCCTAATCGTACTTTAGGAACGGCAATAAAATAATAAATTTGGAAGGCTTCTTTGACCTTGTCACTTCGCAGGGTCACAGGTTAGGGTGGATACGATTTGAATTTCGACAAATTTTAATTAATATATTTATTTAATTCAAATATTCTATTTTTATTTTTTGTAAAATATCAGTGCCATACGCTTCTATTCTGTTCGCATGTTACACCCTATTTTTTTCCAGACGGTAAAAAAGGTCATTCTGTATGTAGGTATTCTTTTAGCACACTGAGGCCTAAATGCCTAAACGATTTTAACAAATGAAGCGTTAGATTCGTCTTAACAGTTGGAGTGACGTTGAATATAAATGTTTTCTCCTTTAACTTTTTTACGCAGTTGGGTTTTTAAATACTATTTTAACCTTTGAACTTGTTCACATCTAAACTACAATTACATGCTGGACACAGTATTCGCTTTTTAATACAATCGATTCGAATTGATTTCCATCTTGCATCCATTACAGCCTATGAAAGTCCACTGCTGAACACAGGCCTCCCCCATTGATTGCCTCAAAGGGGGATTTTGCCATAGTTGACACGCTTAGGGAGCGGGTTTCCAACCTCAATTTTTTATTATTTTAAGTTGTGATCAGGAAGATGCTGGTGCCTATAACCTGTTTCAATGCGGACTAATAATATTCCGCTCAAAAGATGTCGCTAGTAGACAGTGAGGTGAAGTTTTTTGTTACACAATGTAATTTAATTGAGAAGTTAGTTTGAAATAAAAGTTTATCAATTTCTAGAGTATTATTTTAATACACAAAACAATGCCTTAGGAGTTTGCTGTTAAATTTTTTGCACATGTCTAACTCTTTTTTAGGGTTCCGTAGTTCCGTCAACTAGGAACCCTTATAGTTTCACCATGTCTGTCTGTCCGTCTGTCCGTCCTCGCTTAATCTCTGTGACCGTTGGTAATAGAAAGCTGAAATTTGGTACCAATATGTGTATCAATCACGCCGACAAAGTGGTAAAATAAAAATTGGAAAAAAATGTTCCATTATTGTTGGAAAGGTATTTAAAAATGAATAGGGGTTTACTAAAACCATTTTTTGATAATGTCAATAATTTCGGAAATAATCGTTCCAAAAGTAAAAAACAATGTGTCCACCCCCTCTAACTTTTGAACCATAAGCTTAGAAAATATGAAAAAAATCTGAAAGGTAGAACTTTATAAGGACTTTCTAGGAAAATCATTTTGAAAACCATCACGAGTCGGAGCGCCTGCCGCGGAGCGCGCAATGTTGCACGCTCCATGTTCGCGCACGTACCCACTACCGGGAGAAGTTGCAAAGCGCGGAGCGCTGCTGGAGCGCGAACATAATGGATACCCTTAAACTCATAAGTATGTAGAATGTACATGTAATGTGCCTATGGGTCACAGCATCCGTTTACCATCAGGTGGACTATGTGCTCGTTTGTCACCGTGATTCTATAAAAAGAACATGGATTAAAATTTCAATTCTGGATCCTAGTAGATATCAACATAAAAGCATATCGGCCTTTGTAATCGATACTGATCATGACCATCATCATTGCTACAGCCTATTTAAGTCGCTGCTGAATATAAACCTCCCCATAGATTGCCTCATATGGAGTGATTTCGTCATAGTTGCCGCGCTTGATAGGTGGCTTGGCGACTGGACTTTTAAGTTGTTATTAGGACAATATTGCAGTCCGTCTCCTGTTTAAGTTACGTCACCCACGGAATGGAGAAGTGGATATTCTTACACGGCTACTATGCGACGGCCATACGGAAAGCCAACCACGATTAACATCCGAGTTACATAAACACACCGCCGATTCACCACGTGTTTAGCGGTGAAAGATATCATCGTGAGCAAACCTGCGCGTTTAGGAAATTTGAAAATGTTTTGAGCCCATGTGAAGCCACATTGGTGCAGCGCGACTGACCATACATTCCATAGTCCACACAGAAGTGGGAAGAGGCTCAGCTGTGGGACGCATACCGGCTGTAACTTGTATAACGACACCGCGAAAAATTGCATCTGCTTTCATCGAATAGTATAGGACTATAATACCACTAGCGAAATCGTAAATTCATGTCTTTATCTTGAATTTGCTTGTTCAAAAACACCATTGTATAAATTTGACTCGATTATAATTATTTGTGAAATCACCTCTAAAAATCGCTATAGTTGAAATTACAATGAAATTACTTAATCTATATGCTAGGAAATCAAACATATTCAGAACATTAGTATTCATAATTTACTTGCTCATTATTTTCATTGACAATTTCTAAGCTGTCTTAGTCGTGCGCTACGCAATTTTAGACCTTATGACGGCGTTTTTTAAGTTTTTATAGAAATTATTGTTTCACTCGGATCAGTACGGCGATAGCACGGAGCCACTTTTTCGATGTGTCGTCTTAACTTGCAAGCGATGACGGGGGTTAGGACTTCTAGTTCCGGAGATTAGCGTGTTTTAATAAACAAAATACCTCTTCCGCTTTATAATATTAGTATAGATTTTATTTCATTCTCTCGTATGCCAATCCTAAAGAATTATATATTTGTATCTTTTTAGTGTCGCTTTTTCGTTTCATTGACTTTCAAGTAACTAACGAAAAGGCACCAGTTAGGGAATTTAGTATTTGTTGGGGTAATCTAGCCTGTTTCGAGTTTACGCGTAGATGTGCGCTTTATTTCGGAGTCTTATGGGTTACATATTGATGACTGTGTAGCAAAATGCGTTTATAGTTTAAACTTCGAAAATTCATAATTTCTAATTGATTCATTAAGTAAAATATTGGTTTGTTGGAGTATGAAATTTTAACTCAACCATTTTCGCACTAATTTATTAACAAATAACAAACTAGCATTTATCAATTTTAAATATGATAGTAATACAAAACAAATATAAATATGTACTTACAGTCTGTTTCGAGAGTTGATAAATATTATGTACACGTCGCGCAATAGCGACTGTCTTTTAATTATCGCAATCTGTGTGACAGGCGTCGCTTGTCGCACAAGCGCAGAGTTTTGTGGTACGAGACTTGCAGATTTTGTAAAGCGCGAGGTCGCGGCGAGCTGTGTATTAGCAAAAATAAATAGCGGGCCTCAATTTGTAATGAGTTTAGGAACTCTAATTTTATCAACTCTAGCCTACCAGACTTAATACAGTGGACCCCCGGCAATGCGACAAACATTTTGCAGGGCAGTATCGAACTATCGAATTAGTCGGATTATAGAGCACTGCCTAAGTAAGACCCCAGTCCAAAATTTTTTATAAAAGAGTACTTTGTAATCCAACAAATTACAGATCTAATGATAAGATTCTATGTTATATATTTGTGTACCCTGAAGTACAAATCATACATTATTACGTCAAATTCAAAGTAAGCAATCCGAATCAAAACAATACCCTACGCGTCGAGAACAATAGTGGTGGTGCGTACAAGTTATAACTTGTTCAATCATGCATTAGCGAATATTGTCAAAAAATATTCAATAATAGATAATAGACCATGTCAGATTATATGGGGTGCCGAATTAGACAGGGGCCGGATTACCGGGGGTCCTCTGTACTTACTACAGATAAATAAAAAAAACTTTCAGTTATTTCTGATGGTCGACGGTACTAATTTAAGCGACCGCAAGGAGACATTTTTGTTATATAATTTGTAAAATGTAGAGATTATAGGGCATGTTTCTTTTAGAGCATTTAATTTGTACAATCAATACATTATTGAGATGTTTTTGATGTTCGAACGTATTTCCGTACACGAAGGATTACGAACATGAGCCTATGTTTGTTCAGTCGAAGGCGATCGAGAAGTCGGTTTTGAAGGAGCGCCGGTCGATAGAGTACATATTGTCTGCTGTGCATTCGTACACGCCCGCGTCCATCTGTGTTGCCGGGTCTATCTCGATCTTCGACTTGACTCGGTCCTCTCCGATCGGCCACTCGTGAATCTGTGGAACAAAATATTTTTTTAACATAGCTATTACGTAAATGACGTCTAGGTTTTTACAAAATCCCTCGAATATCTTTTATCTAGTTCTAAACCATTCCGATGTAGAGCTTGGCAAATGGTAAAGCACCCAGCTTAACAAAAATCTATATTTTGTGATGCGTGTGGACGCCGCGAAAACTTTGTAAAAACTGTTTGCGTATGCAAGATGTTATCGTGTGGACTATGTGCAATGTACCATGTTGTTTGCGCAAATTGTTTGCGCGTGCAAGTCATGAATATCGTTAATATCGCCACTATGAGGCAATCTACGGAATAATATTGTGAATTGATGAGAGAACAAGTAGTATAATTGTGAATAGTGAAAGCTCACGTGTAAATAGTGATGTGCGAATATCTCCACGCCGTCTTTGAACCAAGTGATGTGTGGTCTGGGCGAGCCCTTCGCAATACACAAGAACGCGATCTTGTGTCCCAGCACGTACTCGAGATCGAAGTGCGACGCGAGCACAATTTTCGCACCCTGTGAAGAAAATCAAAACGTCAGCTTAGCAACAAACATTGTTAAGGCATTTTTTTTAAATGGCCTATAAAAAATAAAGGTGACAAACGAGCCCACAGTCCACCTGATGGTAAGTGGATGCTATGGCCTATAGACATCTACATTTATCCTTGATTAAGAATCGATGCGGATGCGTTGTCACCCGTGAGGACTAAGATGGAATGCCTCGTTTCCAGTAAAAAGGGTCTCCACGGTAGGTACTAAGCTGCTATTTCACGCTGGTATTCTGTGAGAGCGTGGTCCTACCCCGGTCG
>DWHP01005295.1:0-12016 GCA_018247895.1 Parnassius honrathi | reverse complement strand
GTGTATTTTAGCGGAGTTTGAAAATTAACATATGGTGTATAGCAAAGGAAATTTCAAGATCTTTCTTTTGATACAAAAATGTAAAAGTGTATACAAAATCATTATAGGGGGTTTTGAAATTACACCACTCAATTTAAATAGATTAGATTAATACGCTGGAAGAATATACTATAATTATTATTCATAACATTTTAAATGGATAAAAATGAACACATTCCAACTGATCATAAGTAGATGCAGTGATCTACACATATCGATTAAGTATGGATCAAATTGCAGATGCAATGTTACCCCTGAGGGCTAAGATGGAATGCCACGAAACTAGTAAAAAGGGTTTCACGTTTTACGCAAAATAAAACAACGCTGTTTTATTTTTCGTATAGTTTGTATGGTGAGTGTAGAGAACCGGAGACCCTTTTTACTGGAAACGAGGCATTCCACCTTATTCCACACGGGTGAAAACGCATCTTCATCTTGATCTGTAATCAAGGATAGATGTAGATGTCTAATAGCCTCTATAGCTCGTTTGTCACACTTATTTTATAAAAAAAATATTTACTCATCAGTCATTCAAGTTTTCTCATAGTCATGAAGGAATTTACCGCCAAGCAGGTAGTTAATGAAAAAAAGGAAGTAAAATAAATCATCATAAAATATGAATAAGGGCAGACCGCAACCAAGGTCGGGTGATAATAAATATATGGTAATTTTTACCTGATGTCTGTCAAGCAGTGATGTTGCAGCAGCCTAAAAGAATGCACTACGCTAATGTGTCGCCTTAAAAGTGATGGGAAGCAGTATCTTCCCGATATATAAGGATATATATTATAAAACAGCTGTAGTATAAAAACGAAGCAACATGGCAAATATCAGTGATGTGAGAAAATCTATGGAGGAGCCCTGTATTGAGCTGTAAACTTTTGATAGGCGGCTCAACAGCCCAGCTGTCTATAATTGGTTTCACACATCCTACTGCTGTTTAATTTCTTACCCAAAACTCCTACTCGTACGTACCCCATCTGCCATTAAAATATTGCAAATTGACAAAGAAATAATAGACGACTTAAAAGGAAGTTAGATAGTCTGCTAAAAAGCGGATGGACAAGCTAAAAAGCGGATGGTCCCTTAACGATAAAACTCGTTTTGATAAAGGTAAAACCAAAATCCACCCATTTAAAGTCGGTGACTTCGTCTTAACGCGGCGTCATGAACGACACCTCATTTATACCTTATCCATTCCCACAACAAAAGAACTGACATGCGATGTTTCCAAATATATAATTTTCCTCACTTCGGTTTAATTTTCAGCTTTCGTAATATTTTGGGCGCGAGCGGCTATGAATAAAACATTCCCTTTGTAATTAAAATTTAATTGGCCGCGATGCTTGGTACCGTCGAAATTGGTAGGCAGGCAAATTTTCGCACAAATTAAGACAAATTCTTCTTTACATGCCGTATTACTTTCTATTTGTGGTTAAATTAATTAAATATTTTCATATAAAAATTTTTTCTGATAATAATAAAATGTGTTTTATTAATTGCCATAATTGTGTGACAGGATCGGCGGAAAGAGCACCGGTCTAAGTGGGTCCACCATCTGTCGGAGACCACCAGATTTTCTGCTATTTCTTCAACCAATCATCTATTATAACTAGTAATATTTATAATTGATGTTTGTCCTTGTGCAGTTTATGTATTTAAACTTCCTGCACGATACAGGGGATAATCCAAATATGGGATAATAATTTAAAAAAAAATCCACGGTATGAAATGTGGTGAAAGACTCTCTAAAGCCAATTAATAATTTGGTCGTAGAAGGAAACGGGGAGATCTTCCGCTGGGCAAATTGATCGGCTCGGCGGACGCTCCGTGTGATTTCTTTTACTGAACGCCCTCTACAGCTTTATCGAAATAGACTCGTCAGCGACTACTCACGAGCTATTCAGTGCAACGATTCTGCCGGCGAGAAACGCCGCGTCGCCAACTGCAGTTCCGGGGCACCCCAGCCCCTGCATTTGGAGTTAGGCTCCTCTAGTTAGGGGGGAGGGGGATTGAAGTGATTCAAGGGCGCCTCTAAAGGAGGTACGAACCTCGGCTTGAACCACTACCGCAAGAGGTTGATGTACAGTCCAGTTGTCGACGAATATGTAAGTGCCAGAGGATTACCTTATAGTCTACGGTGAGTCGAGAAGAAGGCAAGCAATCAGCGAGAGGGCCGTGAAGCAGAGGCAAGCAGTAAGGCTCAGAGCCGTGCAGAAAACTGTACCGCAGAGAGTAGTTTGAAGGAACAGAAAACATTATTCCAGTGTTGCAATAAATCTTGTAAAGCTAAATGGCTTGCAGGATGTTAAGATTGCTGACGATATCTGCTCGGGAGCGAGTGGGTGGGATTCAAAAATTGCATTGTTGCGTGTTCAAATTACGTCGGGGCCACCACTTTGGTCGTAAAGAAAGGGTAGATCTCCCGCCGGACAAATTGATTGACAAACGCACCGTGTCATAATTAGACACTGTTCTATATATAGCGCGCTAGCTTCGGAACTTTGATAGCGCGATTTAAGCTCTGGTTCGTTTCGTCAGTGGCACGATGACAGATAAAGATGTTATTAAATTTCAAGTATAAAAAGGAATATTTTTCCATTCATTTATCTTCATTTTGTTACTTCAAATCATTAAATATTTGAGTATACAAGAGAAGAACATTTGTTTGTATCATCAAGCTTCTATTACGTGACTGAATTAATTGTAAATTGAAACAGAAAGGTGTAATTCAATTATCAAAGGGGAAAACTTAAAAACTCATCATTTAAGAAATAATTTTAGATGTTACTTGTTAAAAGGTGAGTGTTTAAGTATCTAAAAAAATTAGAATATAATAATAGTAAATTTGAAACAAACATCCAGCAAAACAGTAACAGAAAGAATAGGTAGCCTTGACCAGAGAAAAACAACGCTCTTACTGAACTTAACGTTTAGCTGATATTTTACGCTGGTATTCTGTGAACGCACTGTCTTTCCACGGTCGAGCCGATCAATTCGTGCTACAACGTAATAATCTAAAGAATTAAAAATATTTACTACTTTTTTTGTTTAATTTAACTTATTTTTTATTCCCGCCGTATCGGATGCTTTACAGCATGGACACACATGGTAGGGGAGACGTGCTTTACATCATGGATACACATAGATCTTGACATCTTTGACGTCCGTTCAAAGTCACAATAACTTAAATAAATTATACTGACGTATTTAAGCTGTAATTAAATATATAATAATTATATTTAGCAGTAGGCTTTAACAGGCTGTAACTGTATAGTCTGTTCTTAGATACGGTCGTCTTTGTATCGCGCCGCCTTGGCACGTGCCGCACCTTGTCAAAGGCGTCGCCGCGATATTAACGGTCGCTGCGTGCGACGCACACCGCAAGAGAATTTGACACCTTAAAATAAAGCGCCGTAGTGAAAATATTCTTTGCTACCTAACCTGTGTTTATTATTTATATTCGTACTTTATTACAATAACCAAAGGAATAAATCGTATTCTATTTTGTTCTTAGAATAGATAAACATTTATTTAAAAAACAATAAAATAATAAAATAAAAGCAAAATATATAACTGTAACAGCTTAAATATAAACTTAATGTAATATCCTTTTATTCTCCCATGTTTCAGGAATTGGTATATTTTATACAATTGTTGCGCGCCACAGTTGATGGCACTAGCGCCATCTGGTATCATATCAAGTATCAGAAATAGGAGTGTCAAGAACTTTCTAGAACTCTCTCAACAGCGCCGTCTAGTATCGGGTAGAAGAGTTAGGCTTTCTGGAAAGGTTCACACTCGAACTTTCTGCACCCAGTCAGTCGGGACCATGCTATAGCAACTAGGAACAATGGTAATTTCATTTTCTTGTATTGAGTACAGCGCCATCTCTACCATAGATTTGGAAAGAAAAATGGTGTGTTGCTTTATAAAATATATAATTAAGATGCCGGGAGGTTGTGCCAAACCTAAATAAGTTAATTAGAAAATTATCACAAAATTTTGTACAAAAATGATTAAAATAAAATTAAAAACTTAAAAGCAAATGTATGAAAATGTTGCACTGTTTTGAAACGCAAAATATTTTTGTCAATTTTTCTTAATAATGGGACATTATTATTATTGCACTGGTAACATTTCAATTGCAAATGTTTCACTGCGTTGTAATGGCGGTTTCTTTTACGTATTTTGGCCTTGCAATTAAATTCTGGTTTCTCTAATACATATGCAGTAATTTATGTTCTGGTCGTTTCGCGAGTGTATCTGTTAACCAAGTTGAGTTGAACCTCTGATTCTACGTATTTCCATGCCGCGTATTGAGTTGAGACCTCCTCCGTGCCGTCGTTTCGGAAAATAAACTCGTGAAGTTGCATAAGCACTCTCTTTATAGTTTAGACCCTTAATTGCGAATCGTGAACAATGTGAACAGCTTCCGTAATGTCACAGAACTCTTGTTGAGCGTCTGGTGACTTAAAATGATGGTATGTATTTTTGGACATTATATATGTATTTTAAAAATACTTCACATCAAACTCCTGTATCTCTATTATACAGTGCCCGGCACGGATCTAAGCGCTGTGCGAAAGAGGGAATCAGTTTGTAATTTATTGTAAAAATATACACACCACAGGGGTGAAAAATCATTTCTGCACAGGTAAAGGTCGGGTGTTGGCTATGGACATCCCCTAGAGCGTTTTTGTAAAGCCGTAGGCGCGGAGAAAGAGCAACTCCCGCTTGCTGTAGCAAATCTGCCACACAAGAATATTGAGAAGTTAATGAATCATAACATTGTTATTTGTAATAACTGAGTAGTGAGAAAGGTTAATTGTAAGTTGAATCTACAAAAGCAACAGTTGTCCACCTGTGACTGCTTTTTTCAGGGTTACCTGTACACTGCTTTCCAAATCCAGAAAAATTCAATAGGTGGATTTCCAAAATTGGCGGTCATGTAGCTACAGTGAATATTTTAAATATTTATAGCAATGGACATGTATGTCATAAACATTTAGAAGACATTTATAGGTATCCAAGAAATAGATAGTCCAAATCAGCAATTTCTGTACTTTTTTGCCAGGTAACATCTTAATTTCATTATTACATTTTAATCTTATCTTTATTTAAAAATTAAAAATAATCTCAAAAAATCAGCAAGTATTTGTTTTTAACTTACATAATATAAATAGTTAATGCTTTGTTTTGAAAATACGACTGTCTTATGTGAGTTCTTGGATTGAATTCTCAGGTTGGGCAAATTGTTAGGCTTTTTATGTATATTAGAATAAATCTGAACATGTGATGTTGCACATAAAGAGGTATAATTAATCCCCAACAAGAACAAAGGGTCGATTTGTCTGTGACATTGTAGCTCGCAAATTGATGAACAGATTTTGATTTAGTTTTATTTGTTTGAAAGGGGACTTGATCAAGTGTGTTTAATTGTGTAAATATCATCAACTCTTAATATATGTTGTGCTGGGTGTTTTTTAAATTTTAATTGAGGGTTATTTCTGAACCACTGTGATGGGTGTCTTGAGCTTTAATTTAAAATGTTAATGACATTTTCTCCAGCTCAAGCAGCTACTGAAGTTGAAGTAACAGTACCTGCTCACCCTTTAATATTGAATGTTCAAGAGACTCAATCAGGTGTACAAATGAGAGGGTTGTACCTTATTTATGAAGTGAGCTAATAGCAGAAAAGTTTAAAATATGTTACTTGTCAGTCATAATCTAAATTTACTTATTAAAAGTAAACTTGGTGAAATTAAAAAACAAATAAAAACTATAAACAAATAAATTTAATACATAGAATATCTTATGATTATCTTTTTAGATGTAGTAAAAATATTTTATTTTCAGATCAACTGCTTACTGAATCTGTTACCATGCCTGCCCTGCCGTCAACATCTGGTGTTCAAGAGACTCTACAGGATATTGAGATGAGAGGTTTGTATCTTCATTTATTAAATACACTATGAATGTCCAGCAATAACCAAAAATATTCAGAAAAGTTAAAATTATGTGTTCTCATATAAATTGTCTTACTAAAAGGATTTTATATAAATGCTTATTGCTAAATTATTATTTTTATATAGAATATCAAAAAAAAATTGTGTTACTATTTACTAGGATATTGTAAGTATTTGAAATGTTTTGCCATAAGAAATATTTAATTTACAGGACATGAAGAACATAGTAAGCAGAAAGGACACATAAGCAGCATAAAAGAAAATCAACTAAACCAAAAGGTAGTTCCTTTTACAATAGTATTTGATATCCATCTCACTGCTTATTAAAGAAAGAAGTATGCCCACTTTCCACACATTGATTGACCTGTCACTTGATTCGTTTTAGAGGTTGTGTCTACTACAACTACTGTTGCATAAAATCAATAATTGTTTATAATAACATAACAACTTATCACCTTTTCATTCAAAGGCCAGGGAAAAATGCTATAAAGTAAATAAGTTTTTCAGGTTATATCAGCTATCAAATAACACTTTAGCTAAATATGGAGAAAATCTCTAAGTAACTAACACCTTCAACTATTTCTACCCCTTTTCAGTTCATCAGAATTCGAGAGTTTGATGTCAAAATACCCATGTCTGTCCAACTGACTCTCCTGGAGTCTGATTCGCCTTGACATATTTTGGTGTAACTTGAAAAATATACTTAAACACTTCTGAATATTAATCCTTTTTTGTGTGTCCTCCTCCATGCTATAATTTTGGTTTTTTATTTGCATCAGCTGAACTAGTTATATTTTTTTATAACTGAAGCTATCTTTCTTTTTTTCAGGCCCTTTGTGACTTTGACAAAACTTAAAGAGTTTAAATCAATCTTAAAGCAGCTGAAGAAATGTGAAAATACTAAGATCGCCTTGAAAAGAAGATATGTTATTGCAAAAAAATGACGAGAACCAGAGCATTTGACATTATGTCATCAAAAATGTCACCTATTGCAAAACTATTCTGTCAAATGCAAGCCTCTCAGAGTGGCAAGAAAAAATATGGCAGGCGTTTCACGCTAGATGAAAACTTTTGGCGTTGTCATTGTATAAGCCCGCGCCTAAGGCTTATCGTTTGCTAAGCAACTTGTGTGTTTTGCCGAGCAAAAGGACACTGCAAAATTTATTGCACAAATTTGACTTAGGCCCTGGAGTCAACGAGTTAATATTTAATAATTTGAAAAATAGAGTTGCAAAACTGCCTGAAAACTACAAATATTGCTCAATATTGTTTGATGAGATGGCAATTGGAACAGGGCTTACCTATGACAGAAAGGAAGATAAAATACTTGGATTTGTCGACAATGGAGAAAAAATTGAACGTGAATTTTGTGATCACGTGTTGGTTTTTATGATCAGAGGTATTGTCAAAAAATATAAGCAGCCTATAGCTTATTATTACTGCAGTGGAAGCACTGAGGCTATTGAACTTAAAGCTCATATTAAGAACATTGTGAAAAAAAAAGTGCAAGAAACTGGGTTAAAAGTCGTGGCAACTATATGCGACCAGGGCACCTCTAATTTGATAGCCATAAATATGTTAATTAAGGAGACACAGGAAGTATAATATGTACGAAATGGAAAAATACACACAGGGACAACAGGGAAGGATTTTCCGAAGTTGGGAATGACATAATTTTCCCCTTGTATGATCCACCTCACCTCATCAAAGGAATCTGGAATAATTTAATCATAAAAGATTTAAAATATACAATGAAAGGAAAAGAATGCACAGTAAAATGGTCCCACATTTTTTATTTATATAATAGGTGCCCAGGTTACAGAGGTGTCAAATTAGTGCCTAAGCTGACTGCTCACCACGTCTTACCAAATTTAATCTCAAAGATGAGGGTGAAACACTGCACACAAGTGTTTAGTCAATCTGTTGGAGTGGGCCTTGCGTGTCTGGCAGGTAAGTAGACTTTATTTACAATAATTTAAATTATAAATGTACCTATGTTGTTTTTATTAATGATTGAAAGTTATGCACTTTCACATTCACTATTGCCATTTTGTACATGTTCACTGCTGAACATTGGCCTTGTTATTACCATTTGCATAACCATTTTCATTACTTTTTGATAATAGTATGTAAACAAAGTATATATAAGTAAAAATACTAGCGTTACTAATCTTGACACAAACTCTTATTCACCTTTTGTGTAAACAATGCGAGGTAGTAAACCTAATACATATAAATAAAAAGAAAGTAGGTTCTAATCTAGAAAAGGTCATTGTACTCTAAGATACAAACCTGAAATTGCGAAATGACTATTCCACGTTATGTCATTGGACCTTGCTTATTTTGTATAAATCACCAGGTATAAAAAATACTAATATTTGTTCATATATTTCTTTTTCATTTCAGAATTGGGAACTGTTGATAAGAGCAGTGTTGAGACAGCGGAGCTCCTATTGTTTTTCGATGACCTATTTGACAGCGTGAATGGTAGTTACAGCGAAGCATTGTAGGAGAAAAAAAGTATCGTGCTGCAGTAACTCTAACTTCACCGCATCACGATTTGTGGAATTATAGTATTGCAATCCTCAAAAGTATGAAATTTGTAAGCAGTAATAGTCAAGGAGTAGTGCCATCTTTATCCAGTTGGATTAAAACCATAGAAAATTTTAAAAATATTGTAAATTTTTTAAATTCTAAAGGGATCAACTCTTTATTACTGCGGAATTTTAACCAAATCCATTGGAGAACTTTTTTGGACTAATCTGAGCTATATATATTTGAGCGATATAGTAATAAAATGCCTACGGCATATGCATTTTAGGGAGCATTTAAAACAGTGTTAATAAACAATGTAACATCTTCACATTCAGTTGGATCAAACTGTGAAAAAGGTGACAGTGTTTGTCTGTAGTCCCTAAAATGTTTTTTAACGAATCCTAGAGAAAACAACACAGCAACAAAATGTGAAGATGAAGTAGACTATGCTCATTTGTATATAGACCTTATTAATACACACGCGCTATTAGCAAGTAAAACTCCAACAGATCTAACAAGCAATAAGTGAGCATTAAGCTACTATTTCACGCTGGTATTCTGTGATTTCGCCAATGTAACAAATTACCAGATTTAGGCTCCACTAAGTGAATGTAAATATATATATATATATATATTCGTATTAGTTTTGGGTATCTAACAACTAGATGGCGCTCTTTGTCGTTAATCAAAAAAGTGAGAGCTGCCTGTCTATTTCCGTATATAATATTGTAGTCTTTGCTATTTACTATCAAGTGAACTGTAACTTGGTTTGTCACGTGTATTGCGGATTTACGTGCTGTCTGCGTTTTAAACGTTGTAAAATTTTATTTACTAATAAACCCATCATTTATATAATACGTAATCATATATATTTTCATTAACATCATAAATAATTACTGTAGCTTAATTTCTTAAACTTTATAACCATTTTTCATGTTGTAATATTTAATTAAATTCAGCTACTACTACGTTTATTATTAATTATCACGTAAATTTATTTTACCTAAAATAGTTATTTGCTTGACTGCTGCTCCACTTGATGGTTAACGATGATGCAGCTGAGGTGAAAAGCGATTTGGTAGTAAGCCAAGCTTAGTTGAACAAAAGCCTATTCTGTTTTGGCTTGAACATAACCAAGTTATAATCGTATGAAAATTCAGACGATGACAAATTATCTATTGTTTTACTGTACGTATTACTATCGAAGAATCACATCTTGACGGATATTCAATAAGGTCATCATACTGTTTATGCTATTGTATTAGAAATAACAGCAATAATATAATACTTGTAATATGAAAGAGGTTTGCTTTAATTTCACATTTTGTACTTTACATAATAACAAGTCAGAAAATATCATAGTTATTTGAACTAGCCTAGAAGTAATTTCGAGCAAGTAACAGCATACCTATAGTAATGTCGGCTCAATTAACTGTTTTTAATTTTCGATAAAGTTTTGTGATCTATGAAGGTCATTATCATCATTATTATCACCATTATAGCCTATCAAAGTCCACTCATAAACGTACGATTAGGCAATCTCTATATATTGTCATATGGAGAGTGGCGCGGTTATTGCAATAATTGCCACGCTTGGCAGGTGGGTTGGAAACCGCTGTTCTCAATTATTTTGAGCCGTTATCACAAAGATCCTGCTGCCTATCACCTGCTTCAGTGTTCTCATCGCCTCTTACGACTATCACGGAATGATATGGGGTAGTCGATTCTCAGGCAACTAAATGCCAATTTTAGAGGAATAACTAATTTCTTTTCCAAATATATACCTCACTTGCACGTGGTGCACTGGCAGAAATATTATTCAGAATGCCGAATCAAAGTCAGTGTGATGGTCACAGCTCCGTATCCACAAAACGATCAAGCCAGCATGGTAAGTACCAGCAACTCGTTTAAAAGGTACCTGATAGCGATGTCTTGTAGCTGTTTATAGTAATTAACTTATATAGGATTTAGCAGAGACGACCTTATATTAAGATGATGATGTATTTTTTATTTTATTTTAGTGATTATACTGTAGAATTAATAAGTACTATTATTAAAATTTGGTTTTATTTGATTTACAGAATCGATTACCGCGAGTATCCAGTAGTTAAATAAGGAAATTAAATACAATGTTTGTTATATTTTTTTTTGGTTAACTCAAAAAATTATACAAAGTTTTTATAGTAGAAAAGTACGGTATAGTCTATAAACCTATATCTTTTTTGTGTGTTACTAAAGAAGCAAAGAAATGAATTGAATGAACTTGCTGAATTTTTTGTATCAATATAACTGGCACAAAATTGTCATATTATTATATGGCTTAGAGATGTGACGAAAAGCTGTAATAATAATACCCCCAGACCACATTTTGGTCACGAAATTCAGTCCTAACGAACAGAGGAGAAATAGTCAAAACGGCAGCTATCTGCGCCGTACTGGATATTATCCAAGTGCCCGGAAAGTATGCGCAAGCATAGATGCACTCCCTACTCGATCACTATCGTAGGTCAATGGGAAAATCAGACTCGGGATCAATGACTTTACGTGCTTTTCGTGGCACGGCAGTGGAACACCACCAACTTCCTGACTCCGGTCGCTACTGAAAATTTCTTGATATTAAAACCTATGTCTATTTGGCATGCCTCCGAATTCAAACACTGTACCTCATGGTTAGCAGTCGCGTTTACGACCATTGGACCAACAAGGCAGTCGACGAAAAGCTGTACTCGAACTATAATATATGTGATTGTAGATCCCACCAAAAACTTATCGATGACAAAAACAGTCAAGATCTAAACGGGCGCAGAGCTTCAATTACAAAAGTCTAACAGTTTATGAGTTATGAGAGGTTCGGATGTATTTTGCTCGAAATAGTTCGTGTGAAAGTTACCGCAGGTGCGGCACACTTTTCTTTTCCGATATTGGCTGACACACTGCCATGTATCTCATCAATATGATGAGGCTGAGATTACTGCAACTTATTAAAAACAAATGCCAGCAAGTTAATAATTTCAAAAAAAATTGTAATCAATAGCAACTACTTATAACAACTTTTTTACGTGATAGAGTCATGCTGTTATGTATTACGCCCGCAGCACGAATTATTCGACTTGACCGAGGTACTTTTTAGTAATAAAAAAGCAATACATCTTAGCCCTTAGGGTTGATAAATAAATTTCGCATTTATAATGTTGAAAAGGTTGAATGTACCATCAAGTGGAAAGTTTATATGTTCTCTTTTGTCATCCTTAACTAAATATTAAGTCAGCAATAGTTAAATAACTCTTAAAAATTATGGTTAAAAGTGTATCGGTCAATTTAAACCATCAACTCCCAGTAGATTAAGGGAATCAACGTACATTTGTACCGAGACTCCCCCGCGGTTCGTAGCAGAAACAACTTGTTGAAAACACAAAAACGTAATTCTTTAAATTAAAAAAGTGTTATTATTATTTAATTTATAAAGGACTTTT
>DWHP01005294.1:0-12017 GCA_018247895.1 Parnassius honrathi | reverse complement strand
AAAAAAAACGTTATTACACAGAAAAGATGGTTTTAAATTAAAAGTATTATTATGTTGTTCAAAAAATTATATTTCAAATTTTAAAATATTTAGTAAAATAAATGAACTTTTAATCACTTAGTTACACAGGTTAAGCTTACAAATAACATTATATTTTTAAACCATGCATTGTTCAAGGAAGACAGTTGTAAGATAAAAAATTTTAGAAACCTTATCTGTGCAAATGAAAAGAAGTAGATATCTTAATCGTCGTTAAGGATGTAAATAATTCAAAAAAAATGCATTTGTGTCATCACTGATAACAACTTAATGTAAATTACATCTGAATAAAAATCAGTGAGCAAAATGAGTACCATTAATTTGATCTTAACAAAACACAATCTTCAAGAAAAATCACAACTGGAGTCATTTAATTTTCAAAGGAAATAAGCACTCAAATTGTAATGAATTAAGGTTTATTTCCAAAAGGCCACTAAGCCGTACATATGATACGATACATGAATGTCGATGACCTATACACACCTGCCGTCAACCGCAATCCCACTAGTTCTGTATTGATGGTTGAACACATATGAAGTCTTGGTATTATATTAATATAAACTATTATACAATATTTTTAAACCGTAGTGCCTAAGGTTCATCGCGCTTGTCTTAAATTTGATAGTCTATGATTTCGATCCTTGATGGTAAACTAAAGTAAGGTGAAAATTTTTTTAACTTTACTTTTATTGATTTACTCAGAAAGTAATATCTCGAAGAAAACTATACGCAGATAACAGAAGTAATAAACAAATATTTATAAAAATAAACAAATGATCTCTCGGCAGTGATTTCTGACTAATTTAATTAAATCCTACGTTCGTCAGAATGTGCTTAAAACAAACGCTGTATTATTAATCGTATTGAAACTAATAAAGCCTACAACGCTCTAAAGATGGAAATTAATCCAACGACGCCCATAAAATTCGTCAAGTCTTTTAAGCTAAGAAAGAATTAGGTACGTATCCAAAGAATATCCGTTTCCTGAGATAGTTAAACAAAATTATTTAAAGGATTAATTAATTTTTTATTTATTTGACGGCACATAAAACAAAATACAAAAAAACAAACGTAGGTCACAGGTATGATAACGTCCAAAACAGGATCTACCAAAGTAATAAAAGAAAATAATTTAACAAAAAGAAAGATGGAAATATGGAGATACAAAAAAAACAATGTAGGTGAAAAAAGAAAAAAATAACCGATGAAAATGGTGTACTCACTATTCGTCGGTAGTAGAACTATGTGCTGCAATTTCGAAAATTATTGTCAAAAAGATATAATATTAAGTATTGCAAAACGCACTGGAATAAAGTAACTGACTCATATTTGCCCCATACCGTCACAAATCTGGTGATATACCAGCCGTTACTTCATCTTAATTTATGTGGTCGTATTTTAAAGTGTCAGTTACCATAACCGACTTCGTTGCAATATTCATTTGTGATTATGATAATATTACGATTTATTTATAGTCTAATTACCAATCAGCAGCATTTTGTCTTAGTTTTAAAAACGAACGAAGGTAGATAGATTAGGCTATACCTAGAGCTTAGCAGGACGTTTAGAAGAACCGACTGATATTCTGAAAAGCAAGCTGCCTGTAAAAAGTAGCAATAATACTGTTCTAAATTAATAAAAACGCGAAAAGGAAACTTTTAATTTTGAAAATCAATCTTTGACTTTTACAAAGCCATTTTAAACTTAGTTATTTAAATATGTTTATATTTAGTTAGATGGAGTAAATTCATCATCCATTAATTAAGAAAAATAACTGCAAATTGTAAGTTATATATTATAACCTCTTGATAAAAGAAAAACGACTGTTCTTGTAAATACTTGTATGAGAATAATATCAGGCTTATCCGCCTACCTACCTCTAAGCAAATGAAGTGAACATTCTAGCGGCAGTGACTGATAAAATCAGTAGAGCCAGAAATTATCCCTCAAGTATCTATTTCTAAAACTATCTACCAAATATAATACATGCGAATCATTCTAACCCTATTTTTACCGTTAAGTTATTATCCAAGTAAATATCTCTTTCATTCTCATGTTCTCCATTTTTAATTTTAATTTTAATAATTATATTCTGTGTTCTTTGTTATTATAGCACTATTGTATGTTACTCTTGAGAATGGTAGAGCTATATATGTAATTGGAGACTTTCTCATATCAAACCCAAAATATGGTACCTAGGTATTTTGTCATTGTCTCAATTTACCCACAGTGATAACGATGTTCAAATTGACTTCGTTCATATCATGAAAAAATGTCCTTCGAACAAGCACATGATCTTTTAAATTACACTAAGAAAACATGTGTCAAGTGTAATTTTTATAACATTTTGCACAGTCTAAATAAGAACTTTGTACTTTTCAGCTATGCGATTTTCAAGAAAAGTGGGGTAGACCATTTTTAGAATAATTAGGAAATTTAAAAACTACTTAAGTATAGAAGGTAGCTGCAAAAGCTTGTTACTGGTCGTTTTTATCAATGTGTTAGATGCAGTGAAGACATTGCCTTTTATTTTGATTTTCGAGTACTTTTAAAACTTTAAATACTGAAAGCAATTCAGAATCTCGAAGTAAAACTTATGGTAAAATTCGAATGCGTACCAGTGTACGGTAATAATCGACCAATCCAATGGATTAGTCTAATGTCACCTGCCCTTCTCTCTCTGCCCTGTCGCTCCTGGGCAATATTTTTTTTGATATATGATTGTATAAAATGTTACAACCCAAGTAATATTTAATGATTGAGAAAAACATCAAGTCAAAGTTGTGAAAGTACAAACAATGATTTCAACATGCGGTATAGTTAATTCAAAACTTGTTCCTAAATTCCATTTTTTATTACTAAAAAAATTTAAGCGTAGGTGGTTAACTACTGAGGTAGGTCACAAAATATATTGTTATATTTCATGTCCTACCTTTTATGCCCCTATTTTCTTCTAAAATTAAAAGTAATTAATTTTATGGATAAAATTGCTTTTAATTGAACATATTTTTAACTCCCGACGTTTCGGGTGCTTTGAAACAACCGTGGTCACGAGAGGACCGGACATATCGGAAAAATAAAAACAGGACAATTTAAAAGTGATACACTCCGTAAAATTTATTTTATTTTATACATAATATTGGTGGAAATACAATAAATTATTACAAAAATAAGTAATTCCAATTTAGTATGTAATAATAAAATCAGATGAATTACCCTGGCAGTATGTTTTTCGGCGTTCATTTTAGGGTTAATTTAACAACCATTAGGTAAATAAAATAAAATACAACGTAATTAAATAAATATCATAGTTGTGCGATACATACATATTGTATAAAATTTTAATAAATAAATAAAATAGTTCAATTATCTGACTATTATGATTCCTTCATGTTATGATTTCTTTCATGTTATAATATAAACCATGTAGTAACGGTGTACTCGTAAGAATAGATATCCACTACTCCATTTCGTTCCGTGGGTATCGTATATCGTAGGCGAGAAACTGAAACAGGCGATAAAAAGGCAGGCAACAACATCTGATAACAGCTCAAAAGTATAAAAACAGCAGTTGCAATCCCGCATGCCAAGCGCGCCAACTATGGTTTTGCTATATGGGCTATGGGTTTGAGTCAATCTATAGTAAAGTCCTCTCCTATGTTATCTCAGTTCGGTGTATTTTTATAGCCTGTAATGGATAAATTTATTTCATAACTTTTGTTTGGCGATGGAAAGTCGTCCCAAAGTCGAATTTTTCACATTTTTTGTCGATAGTTGAATTTTCTTTGGTTGAGTATGTACCTATACTTTCCATTATATAACGAGAATTTGTGGATAACTAGCACAAAACTTAATAAAATACTAATATAAAGCTGCAATCTTTAATATCTTCTTGTCGTTTTTAATAAGTCCCTTTTAAAACCGCTATTAAAAAAGCTTTTCTTTTAAATCCGCCTGACATAGCCATAACTTGATACTCAGCACGCTCCCCTTTACCAGAAACGTACAATTGGTGATTCTTATTTTCTAGTTGATATAACTTATTAGTTTATCGCCAAACCTCCACAGTTTGCTAGTATTGTATCATAATTGCCACACTGCCAAATAAAATTGTCGAAAATTATCAACAATTAAAGCCATTTTACAATTTTACAAGAGAACTTCCAATAGAAATACTCACTAATTACTAATCATATCTAACTTGGAGCAGTGGTGAAAAAAATCATAATATTAAGCTAAAACTATTTATTTTTTAATAGTTTACATGTTTTGAAAGGAAAATAGTTAAAGGAACATGTTATTTACAAAGGCACTGTTTATTTCACGATGAAATTTCTCTCAGCAGGCTATTGAAGAATAGTAAAAGGAATTAGTATCATTTATATTTGATGCACATGTTGACTATAATATGATATGCGTATGGTCATCGGAACCCGTTAGTTATCAGCGCCGCAACCTACACAAAGATTATTAACTTCCAATAGCTGATCATGTGGCGGAAGTGCTCAAGAACTTATAATTACTTGAGTAAGTAACGATTATGGGAAATACTTTTAAGAATTTTATAGCTTCCGATAGATGGTGGTATAACAATCTTTCACGGCGTGTATAAAGATACCCGTCGGCCGTAACGAAGGTTCGAGTCGTCTGTTATTGGGATCTTCAATGCGCCTGTTTACGATTAAGGCAAAGCTTTTCTGTAGCGGGAGAGGCGTGTGTAGGTGTAGTATTCTACTCATAAGAACGTTAATGTGGATAAAGTATACAACCTCTGAATACTTTCAATCATGCCTTAGAGTTACTTTGATAGCATCGTAAATAATACCGGTGTAAAATAGCAGTTTAATACTCCTGTGTTTCGTACGGCGAGTGTAGAGATCTGGACAACATTTTTTACCGGAAACGAGGCATTCCATTTGAGTCCTTAGAGGTGACAACGCATCTGTGTTTTGATTCTTAATCGATGATAAATTTAGATGTCTGTGGGCCACAGCCACTTACCATCAGGTGGACTGTGTGCTCGTTTGTCGCCCTTATTCTATAAAAAAAAGTCATTGGTGGTTACCGCATCCACCTACGATCCAATACCCAATTCCGCTCATCCATTTGATCCTGTCGACCGATGTATCACCGGGCTATCTCAAATTACAAAAACATTAATGAACCAATGGATAGGATGCACCACTACACCAACATCATGTATTACCTTGTACTAGCGTGCACGAATATATATGATACTATACGATAGCATATTCTGTGTGAATATCATATATCACTCGGACGGCGATTAAATAATATACTGCTTAAGTATCATCCATACGGAACTCTCGACAACAAACTCTGACGGAACAGAACTGCTCATAATTTTTCATATAAACTTGCCTCCTGGGTAACAGCATGAACATTTTTTAAACTTGTTATTATCTTCAGATTTATAGTAATGTCGCTTGTGACTCAAATTATATAGGTAATTATATGAATATAAAAATGACAAACTCTAAATTAATTATTAAACAAGCACAAGCTACATTATACACACTTAAGAATTTAACTTGGTGATCTAACAATCGTAATGCGAAAAAATAACGTACAGATTTAAAACGATATTTAAGGTCGAAAAGCGTAAATGTTAGTCGAATTTGTTTCAAATTAGTTCACACCTCGACCTAACAAGTACGTGCAAAACCTTACGTGCGGCATTTCGATTTAAAAAGCCAACTTTCACTCGTGTAAGAATGTATTTTCTATAAACGAAGGGACATTTTAAAAGCTTCTCGGACGAGGTAGTAAGTATCAATGTCGACAGTTTTATATCCCAGTGTATTCTGTAAAAAATCACGACATAAATCACGTCTCAAAACATCTCGAGCTTTAGAGGCGTGGCTTGAATAGAGGCGGAGTCACGCTTGCTCGGCCTCTGCGCGCGCGCATTGTGATATACCGGCAGCTCTATTGTTTGCGTTGAATTTTTTACCGCCATTGGTCCGCTTTGCTTTTGTGTATTGTCACTTAATGAGACGTTTGAATACTTTACTATTTGATTGCGAGCCATCCGAATACTCTTCTTATTTTGAATAAAAACCTTACTTTAAACAATTTTCGATTAAAGGATACAAAGATTTTAATGTAATTTGCAATATCTGATACGATTAGATAAGAGGGCGAAACTTTTATCTATTTCTCTAACCAACAATGCACTCACTGTCGTATTTCGTTCTGAACAGTAAGGAAGTTAGTATTTATTTACAGGCTCGGACACATTTCATCTTAGATTTTAGACGTAAGAGAAGCAACTGTCTTATTTGTTTGAAGTTGGCTGCAGGTATGTACGATCAGTTAACCACTTACGGTCTAACTTCACTTTACTACTTATCTGTTAACACACCAACACCTACACACCACACACCTAATATCAAGGTAGACTGCTAACGCTATAAACTTAAAAAGAAAATTGTTACTAGAAATTTATTACCTACATCTATTTACATTATAATAAAACACCTTTAAGGCTACGAAGCATTTTACAGTAGACGTAAACATAATTCCGATCCTTGAAGTCTGCACCAACGATTTTTTTGTATTACAAATTTAAGTGCTAATTTTTGTAATGTGGTTTGCGGTAATGGAATACATCGTAAAGAAAAATGCATTTTCATAAAAATAGTAAAAATCGACCTCGTTACCGCAAACTTGTGTGTTCTGTGAGCCCTCCTACCTGAATTGCCTATTAGTTTTAACATAAAATACTTACTTACATAACAATACATCTCGGTACATATAGCATAGCATTCCATGGTTTTTCATATTAATTGATGACGCTAGCAAAATGTTAAAACCTTTTAGTCTTGGCTCATTCAGTTCATTCGACTGCACTAATTTCACAAGATTCTTAATTTTTTCGAAATTATTCTGAACAATCCTTTTTTATTTTTATGTTGTTCGAAAAATACTAAGTTTTGCACAAACAAAGGAACTTGTTTAGTAGTTCAGTGCCTCGAAAAGCACTAAAGCTAAACTCTCCGTTTGTGTTGGATTGCCGTCCCACTTCCATCGTACTATAGAGTGAGGGAATGGAGTGTGAACTTGTGCTTGCACATACACTTGGGCACCATAATCCTGTCCTGCGCAGCTGGCTAATCTCCACTAAGATTGGCCACCGTGACCGAAACTCGCTATTGAAGACTTATTTTTATTAATATGAAGATCACCAATTTGTATTTGTTTGTGTTTGTTTGTTTGTTTGGTACAGTAGCAGCTAGCGAATCGTTTCTAGCTGTCAATTAATATTATCGCACATGGTTTCGCTCGCTGCAGCTGCTTGCTTCTATTGTTTTTAGCAGTGGTCAACAATATTTAGGTGTATGTATGTAAGGTTTATTTTGTAAGGTGTAAATTTGTACCAAATATAATTACTTTGTGTTACTTAACTTTCACTTTAGTACAAAAGACATGCTACTGATATTAAAAACAAATAGAGTAATTAGCGGTATGGGGTAATATCATATTACCCTATATCTATTACTAATATGATGACAAAACTGGTTTTGGGATTCCCTACAATGTATAGCGAGCTCTGTGCCTTTTTAAGTACATTAGCGTAAGCCATAAGCTCTTAGGTTGCCGCCAAAAACTAAAAACGTAATGAGTGTACCTACGTTTTGATTGCAATCTGGTGGTCACTGATCGTTCTATCCCATTCATTTTCTGTTATTTTATGGTATTGATTAAGATTTATAACAAAAAATCAAATTTTGTATTTAAAACGAGTAGTACCCGAACACAAGTTAATATAGCTTCAACAGATGGCGCTGTTTTCAGAAAAGTATATAGAAACACGTATGCGTGTAGAACATTGTGTCGATATTTGTAAGCAATCGCTGAAGAAATTGCTACGATTTAGCTATTGAAAAAAAAAAACGCAACTGAAACCAACCAACAAAAAATAACTGACTTTGACTAGATCACTAGATTTGTGTGCCGTGTAGTGGTAATATATGAAACTTCATCTACATGTTATTACATGCATTGAGTATCGTAAGGGACGATTATGCGAAATGTCAGAAAAATCTTATCTTATATAAATTAAATACTAATATTTTATAATGACCACTCTAATGTAAGATATGTCAGCATCCAAAAGAAAGTGGATTTTATTGTTTAGTAGTGAATAGTGAAAATTCTATATTGGGGATATTTTTTTAAGAAGTAGGACTTCTTTTCTGGCTAGGAATCCATCTGCGTAGGTCTTAGGATTTGATATTTGTCAAGTCATGAATTTATAGATCGAAATACGTAGTAATATTATGTTTGTCAAGTCATGAATTTATATATCAAAATACGTAGTAATATTATAGTAGTGGACAAAACAAATTAGGCCATCAACTAAACCGGTTGTCGTGACTGTGTTTCAAAATAAAAAAAAAGTTTTTGATATATTTTTAATTATTTGTGTGTTAATACGTAAATTAAATAACGTATTTTTAAATTAACTAAGCTTTTTAGCAATACACAAGAAAAATAAAAACGACTTCACACTGATTAAAAAAATGGTTTCGCTGATGATAGTCTTTCACCAGTAAGAGGTGTTGCCTCCTCTGGCTTTGATAACTTACCATTCTTTTGCTGATAGATTGTATAAGCTTTTTAGTGGTAAATTGGGGTATGTTTTTCCATTCCCCCAATAAAACCGCTTTCAACTATTGCGTGTTTTCCGGAGCTGGACCCCTGTCATACTCATTGTTTTAGCTCGGCCCGTAAATTTTCTATGGGACTAAGATCTTTACTTCATGCTGGCCAGTCCAGAACCTGTATCTCCACTTCTCGCAAGTAATCGCGTCGTCGCAAATAGTAGGGGCGCGCTTATCGTGCATTAATTTAAACCTCTTGACGAATAGAGCCAAAGTATGGCACTACATGATCTTCAAGAATGTCAGTGGTATACGAATCAGTAGTCACAGTTCCTCTATCTACGGTAACCATCTCTGTACGAGCTTCTAATATTATACCTCCCCAGAACAAAACTCAACCACCTTCAAAGCTTACCCTATCAGAAATGGCATATTGTGCTTATCGTTCTCCTGGTCTACGATGTACTCTTTTGATTTGACGACGATTCTGAGGCTTGCTGATAATACAAGTCAATCATCCCGTTTAGATGGCTTTATACTTTGACTGATCCGGGTCTACTGATGTAGCCACCGGTCTCCAGGTACCTTTTGTAGACATATTGAACCTTTGATCGACTTACTTCACATCATCGAGTGACATTTCGCTGTCTCATTCCAATTTTTAACAACGTTACGATTCGAACAACTTCTGCCTCGCGTAGATCCATATTTATCCGTGAAAGGTAAGTGCGAGGCAGAGAACTCAAATCAGTACGTGGTAGAGTCATGATGCAGCTATATTAACTGTATAGTTGTAGCACGAATGGGTCGGCTTGACCGGTGAACGACCACGCTCTCACAGAACACCAGCGTCAAATAGCAGCTTAATGTTGCTGTGTTTCGTGTGGTGAGTGTAGAGAACCGGAGACCCTTTTTACTGGAAAAGAGGCATTCCATCTTTTAGTCCTCAAGGCTGACAACGCATCTTCATTTTGATTCGCAAACGAGGATAGATGTAGATGTCTATGGGCCACAGAAACCACTTACCATCAGGTGGACTGCGTGCTATCTTGTCACCCTTTTCATATAAAAAAAAAGAAAAAAAAGTAATACGAATTTAAAGATAGTTTTAAATAGCGTCCTAGCGACAGGACATTAAACATAAAAGAATAAACGTGAAACTAAAAAACTGATTAATAACATTTGACATGCACTTGATAATTTTATCAATATACCCTCTACTAAGATTGCAAATGATATTTCTGAAACGTATTATTTAAATTAATTAAAATAATTCTTAAATAGACCGTAATTTATGAATAAATCATAAAAATAGGAGTGGTCTAATTTTGTTGTCCACCAGTTTATATTGAAAAATTATTATACGAATAATGTGTCGGCTGACATATTTTTACTCTTCCCTCTAGTACACACACAACCAAAATAAAAGAATGACGCTAAGACGAATACAAGAAGACGTCCAAAAGAACAATACCGACGTGTTGTACCAAACGTCCCGTCGCGTCGTGGCACAAATTGACTCGAAATTAATAACAATTAAGCCATACACGACGAGGCTTGGAATCCGATTAACCGTACGCTTAGCGTCCGTCCGTAGTAGGATCAATGGCTTGTACCGTGGTATTAAATTAGCCATGTATGTGACGAGTAATTTTTAAAAGATCACAGTAATATAGCAAAATATTATTGGGTAATTTTTTATAAATTTATGATTATTTTTGAGAAAGCGATCCGCCTCTATGTTAGAGCGTCTGCGAGCTATGTGAAATATCCTTTGTGGTATTTTTGATCGATGGGATTCGTCTCTCATGCACAAAAGAAGTGTAAACCCATAGAATTAAATACAAGAGTTCATAATGGCATACTAGTTGAACCCAACAGACGTTTTTTACTTTAGCGCAAGCAATTTAATCTATTAATTGCCGCGTTTGGTTAAAAAAAAAGCAAGTAAAATCAAAAATTATAAATTATGTTGACTTCAAAATTGTCTTTTCAACTTTTTTTTCGTTTATAAATATAACCCTTCCCCATTGAACGATACATATATAAATATACCAATTTTCCTGGTGATCGATCAAATAGATTTTGAGTTAAACGATTTCACATATACGTTATTTTATACGTATTTTGTTAATGCTACCCCTAGTTAACTCCCAGTAAGGAGAGTGCATATGGTATGATCCGCAAATTATCACAATTTTCTGACTAATTGTACACAAATACTTATTAAAGTTTCATATTGGTAAAATATATACAATCAAATATCATTTAAAACCCATTAAAAACTCAGAAATGAGAGGAGACCTGTTCCCAGCAGTGGGGCGTATATAGGCTGTAACTTTTCTTTACTTTTAAAATGTCATTTGATTTCTTTCCCCGTTCAAAGGCTAAAATAGCAATTCAACAAAACCCAGTCAATATTCTCTCAACGTATGACCGGGGAGTAGGATTGTTTGATTATTTTTGTTTTAGTTTGTTTATTATTATATAATAAATATATTATGTTGTAATATTGTATATATATTATACAATATTACTTCGCCGTCACTGTCTCATCAGTAGGTGCCTAAGTCCAGGGTTTCTCCTCTTACATCGTCCCTATCAATTTTGCACTTTCACCATCCACCCATTCATGACAGCCTATAAAATTCCACTGTTACACATAGGCCTCTTCCAAATATTTCCTATTAGGGGAAATGTTGCAATAGAAATAGAAAGCGGGTTGGCATCCGCAGCTTTTTATAATTTAATGTTACTATCGGAAAGTAAGCTTTGTATAATGAAACGATACGTTTACGTGAGTTATTTGAAAAAGTTCTGGAAAATGACATCAAAAGTAATGTTTTTAAACATACAGAAATCGAAGCAAACAACTTAAAGTCGTAAAAAAACTGTATAAAATCGAAGCCGACATCAAAATCGGATTGGCTCTAATCTGTGCCAGAAAGCCAGGACATGACATAACTCTGACAAGACAGGTTTAAGCCCTTTTTTACGTCGCATCCACATGGATAAAGTAATATTTTATGACGTATTCATTGGGCAAACGAAGTGCGGTTTGTTTTACTTAGACAGTATTATAGCTATCTATGTTTTTTTTTCTAACCAACATTGTAAAACTAATTAACATATTAAACTTCAACTTTAAAACGGAAGTAAATTGAGGTTTCAAGCACAGTATTAGTCGAATATGTTAAAATCGATTCAATCAGTACAGAAACAGAAACAGAAACTTTTTTATTCAATGTAGACTACAAACAATACTTATTGAAAGTCACTTTTTTCATTTACCACTGGTTCGCAAAAAACCCTCTGTCCTGGGAAGAACCAGCGAGAAACCCCGCGGGACTA